>JACEGR010003474.1:0-104141 GCA_014170235.1 Listronotus bonariensis | reverse complement strand
TATTAAGGGCTGTGGATTCCACAGGATTTAACTTAAATTTGGTATCTAAGGTGTTTTGGGCATGTGGAACTGAAGAGTGTGATATCTGCGATAAGGCTAGATTTACCAGTTTTGTGCTACACGTATTTTCTATTTTTTTTAAATGAAATCCATCATTTATGTTTACTGCAATAAATTGGGGTGGTCTAATTTAGTTTGTTTCAAAATTTTTAAAGTTTTCGTTCTTTATTAGTTGCTCAGATATGATCCAAAAATACTTTCAACAAAAAGAACGTTAGCGCCTTTCAAATATTCTGTTGTTTTAATTATTTATTTTGTTGTTTAAAAACAAACATCGTTTTTTCTTTAACTATTAACACGTTGTTATCTTAGTTTTTCCTTTTTATGATAAGCCCAAAAATATATAATTTAAGAGTTTTTATTGTATAAAAGACATTTATTTTTCTCGCCATAGCTAGATAATAGCTGAATGCGTTAGCGGACAGAGCTATTGTACTCAAAGGGACACAAATTACTTTTACGCCTATAAAACATACACAATTTGATGCTCAAGTAGTTAAGAGACATATTTCATGTAATATAAACTCCCATTATATGACCTTCTTCGTCATTTGTTACCCCCATTATTTGCCTAGTGTTTCGTGTAACAACTGTTATAATTAATTTAATACATGGGACTAAAGCCTTAACCAAACACAAGTACTTATAACTGTTTAAAACACCCGTCTTAAAACCCGAACCATCGTCAACCTAACTGCACAGGGTTAAAATTATAATTAAACTAAATTAAATAATCGCTATGTTCCACAAATCCTGACCTAAAAATATTTAAAAATGTTGGTGGTTCAATGGATTTTCGGTTTTCCAGTCTATTGGCCCATGGTGCTGTACTGGGTGTTTTTTGGTTCGGATTATGTGTCAACATCAGTGCCGGAGAAATACAGTTTATAGTATTATTTAAACAACAATTTAGACAACACTTTTTAATGATAATTATTAAGTTGCAACTTCAAGATTAAATAAAAACATTTGGGATCGCATCTTTTAACAAATATGTCTTTAAAGACATTGCAAAATAAAATGCACAAATTTTAGGCGTCATTGGATTGATCATTAGCTGTCGAAATATAGTGACTTCACCCAGTTTTGCTAACTTTTCCCGGTTCCATGCCCTTCCTCGCGTCCCCTCCCTTGAACCGCTTAAAGTCAAAGTTTTGTCGCAACCCTTTTTAAGTATAATCAGGATGTCTGGACAGGTGATGTCAAAAATTATAAGGGGAATAGAGTGAGCCAAAATAATGTTAGTACTTAATATAATAAAAGTTCTATCGCGCTTCTTTAGGAAGTTAATGATCTTCTTAGAATTAAAAATATGTATTTCATTTATAACTTTTGAACAGTTACTGCAATAATAATGATATTTGGGCAATGAAATTAACTCATACCAATGCGTTTTTCCATAAGAAAATGATTGCTCAGTAAGTCATAATTATACAGGGTGAGACGATTTTTTGTGTCTGTTTACTGTATGCATTTTTTTTCAGAAGTAAAAAATTTAACATTTTGCTGAGACCGTTTAATTTCTTTATCTTAAAGGTACAGGTTCGTTAAATCGATATCTTGGAACGTTTTTAATAAAACTGAATTTTAAATCCAGGCTCCTAGCATTTTGTATGTAATAAAAAATTCATATTTTTTTTGAGAAAACTATAAAACTTTATAATACAAATAAAGACTATTTTTAATAATTTTATCATATCTTAATAATTTTCTAAAAAAATGATTTTTTTATTACATAGAAAATGCTGGTTCTCTGGATTTTAGGAAAAGCGGTCCAAGTTACCGATTTAAATAAAGTATGCCTTTTTTGTAGAAAAATGATTAAGGAATCAAACGGTAAAACAAAATATCAAATTTTTCACTACTATAAAAAATGTATACATTAAACGAAAAAAAATCGTCCTACCCTGTATAATTATGACTTACTGCGCAATTGTAAGCCTTTGGAAGCATTTATATGAGTTAATTTAATTGCTTAAATATCATTATTATTGTGGTAATCGTTTAAAAGTTATTAATGAAATATATATTTTTTTTCTAACTTTGAAGGTCAATAACTCACTAAGGAAGCGCCATAGAGCTTTTTTATATGAAGTACTAACATTATTTTGGCTCACTCCATTACTCCCATTATTTTTGACCTCACCTTTCCGGACACCCTGTATATAACTTAACCTTGGGTGACCCTTCTAGAAAACTGACAGTTTAGGTCCTCCATCTAGCGCGCACTTTGTTTTAGCAGGTAATAAAGGTTCGGACTGTCATTTAAGGAAATATTGGAAAAAAGGGGTATCTGTAATGGTCTCACAAAAGAAGAGAAGAAAACAGCATTTCATAATATAATAATAATAAATAATAATTTCTCAAGAATACGTGTATCGTCACAATATTAAACATCAGAATATACTTTTAATTTAATTGTAAATTCTAGAGAGCCGGACGCCACCTGTATTCTGCAAAAATTTAAAACAAAATATTTTTTAAGCTATTGGGTAATAACCTTTTGGATAAAAAGTTTTTTTCTTTTCAGGGGAGATAGTTTTAGTTAGTAATTATTTAAAATTAACGTTCTTGATGGCACTACCTTGTTGTCTAAAAGGTACTGTAAAATTAAAAAACTGTATTTTTAAGTGCTTGAACAACGTTGAGGGAACAAAACAAAAGTTGGGTTAAACATCTAGTAACCCGACATCTACGGTACTCTGGGTGGGACAAGCTTTCGTGGGCTGTCACAAAGATTAAAAACAATACCACCTATTCCTTTTTAGATAAAATATGTAGGATAAGAAGAAAAAAATCTAGACATAATAAAGGGAAGCAGACTAATGTTAAACTAAAGGGGTATACAACGGTGCGTCGAAACTGCGAACCGTTTTTAATCTATGTCAGAAAAAACACTCACACAATCCCGTTTTATTACTTATTCGATATTCGTACTCACCCTCCTAGGCAATTTTCAATAATTATTTTATTCCCTTTAGGTACTTTAGGGAATCCCGATTTTACCTGATAAGATTTGGTCCGCAGTTCCGATGTCACCGGTACCACACTAAGCTTAAGGCCCACCAATTATTTAATAGTACAAAATTTAAAAATAATATTTAATAATTAAGTGTTAATCACCCTATACATTTTATTTGAAATGGAAATACCGGCGAACGACATTAAATTTTTATCGATATTGATCAACGAAACGGGGGTCAGAGGGGGACATTTCTACAATCCATGGCCCATTGTTATTGCAGATTCTTGAAAAGGGGGTATATAGTGAAAAATTTATTTATTCGATATTTGTACTCACCCTTCTAAGCAATTTCCAATAATTATTTTATTCCCTTTAGGTACTTTAGGAAATCCCAATTTTACCTGATAAAATTTGGTCCGCAGTTCCGATGTCACCAAGCTAAAAGGCTGAAGTGCAAACATAACCAGCTTTAAACCAACCAACCAACTAATTATTTAATAGTACAAAATTTAAAAATAATATTTAATAATTAAGTGTTAATCACCCTATAGATTTTATTTGAAATGGAAATACCGGCGAACGACATTAAATTTTTATCGATATTGATCAACGAAACGGGGGCCAGAGGGGGACATTTCTACAACCCACGGCCCTTTGTTCTTGCAGATTCTTGAAGAGTGGGTTTGTTGACGGCCTTGGTTGGATAAGACTCGTGCGGTAAACCGTTTTGCTTACTGCATGACACCAGTATTGTTTGTTGTCGGGTCAAAACCCAATTGTGAAGATTATTTTATTAATTAGAATAAGTACGATTTATTTTAAAATTAAAAAAATAATTGGGCTAAATTATTTCTTTGAAAGTGGTACTACACAAATGTTATGCTTTCAATGATACTCCTTTTAAATTCGGTTGTTAATTAATTGGACATAGGTTAATGTAGGATACCTGATATGAAAATAAAAGCGTTTGAGCTCAATATCGCTTAGCAAATGGTATTGGTTTTCGTTCTACAGGGTGTTAAAACTAATTTTTTACCAAACATTTAGTGAAATATCTCGGAATCCACTGAACAGATTAAAGTGAAATTTAGTGTACTCTTACTATTTGGGATGACGAACACTGAATATGATATCTATTTTGCCATTACCACTAGATGGCGCCACATACAATAACATTAATTGATTAAAATGGTCATAACTTTTTGACCTCCTCTGTATGCACATTTGCGAGTGGAAATAATAAAACAGCATTTAATTTTGGTCAAAAGGTATACTCTTTGATCTCCAAAAAGTAGACCGTTTTCGAAATAAACGACTTTTTTATTAAATAACAGTCAGGAATTGTGGCAAAAGATTGTGGAAGGAGTCAATATCATCAGGGCCCAAGAAGAATCATTATTTGGAGTCAGGCAAAATTTAAATAAAAAGAATTAGACAATGTGTCCTAGTGGATGGTGAACATTTTACACATTTATTATAATCATAGCCTTTTCTAACTTTATCGTTTTTAATTAAATTTTAGAGTCTTCGTGCGCAACATCAACAAAAGGTCGTTTATTTCGAAAAACGGTCTACTCTTTAGAGATCAAAAAGTCAAACATCCTTTGACTAAAATTAAATGCTGTTTTATTATTTTCACTGCACAATGCATACAGGGAGGTCAAAAAGTTATGACCATTTAAATCAATAACTAATGTTATTGTATGTGGCGCCATCTAGTGCTGTTGGCCAAATAGATATCATATTCTTGTTCGTCATCCCAAATAATAAGAGAGTACACCAAATTTCACTTTAATCTGTCCAGTGGATTCCGAGATATTTCACTAAATGTTTGGTAAAAATTAGTTTTAACCCTGTAAACGAAAACCAATAAAATGTTATTGGTTTTTGGTAAGCGATATTGATCTCAGCCTTTATTTTCATGTCAGGTCTTACCTCGGTGATTACTAATTGTGGTAAGAAAACTTAAGGGCGTATTCCTGAGCCATTTTTATGGAAAAAGGTCATATAACCATAGGTTCCTCAAGCATCTTCGTTCTCAAGGTAGCGGTGCTGTCAAAGTAAACTTAGAACATTTGCCTAGTAAACACTCGTTAGGATTATGTTTAAAAGCTATTTACATGAGTATTCGTTGTTATTACATAATTGCTAAAGGAAGGTATAACTTAATCCTAAACAACTGTCCTCTAATGCTTCATGTATGGTCCAAGGAATATGCAGTTAAGCGGATTTTATTTTGTTTCTCTGGAAAACAAAGCAAAGCTATCGTAAGAATAATATGAATCAAAAAAGTGTATTTTTAGGTGTTTTATCTGAAAAAAATATAAAAGTTAAAATAATAGTCAGTGGCGTGTATTTTTTTGTCAATTATATTAGCTGGGATGCGTTCCACGCCGCCACTGGCCTTATAAATTAAAATTAATTTAGGTCTAAATTAACTTTTTATTTCAACAAATACCAAAGCAAAATTAATTAAAATCGGATAAGGTATATTTAAGATTTTATTAAAACACGATTTCCTTTTTAAAGTTTAACACCCTGTATCTTATAAACACTGCATTTCCGGACCTATGTTTTTATAAACTTTTTTTTATAAAATTGGCCCAGACATACTCCTTTAAATTTTTTTACCGCAAACTGGAACACCCTATATACAGTGTGTCCCAGGATAGGCGTTACAAGAGGACAAATGGACCAAAAATTTTGGAATTTTTTAACATTCTATTGAGAAAACTGGTCGCATGGTCCAAAACTAATAAATACAAAATTTTACCCCGATTGGTAATATACAGGGCAAGTTATATCTAAAAATATAAAAAATGACCAAGAGTAAAGTTCCTTTATTTTGAAAAATAAGGCAAAATTCTGTAAGTAAGTGTTGTAGAGAATTAAATTTTAAATCAAAATTTAAAGTATTTTTTTACATTAGGCATTTTTTAACAGTTTAAAATAGCGAACGTTAAAAAAATAATAAAATTATTAAATTGTCTTTTAAATTTTGCTCCCTCTTACCCATTATTTAAGTTATAATGCGTAATGTCAAAAATGGACAATTACATTTTTTTTTATTGTCATGCTTTAACTTTAAATTTTGACATAAAATTCAATTCTCTACAACATTTACTTAGAATTTTGTTTTATTTAAAAAATAAAAGTAGGTAGTTTTTGGACATTTTTCATATTTTTAGTATAACTCATCCTGTATAATACCAATTGGAGTAAAATTTTGTATTTATTATTTTTGTACCATGCGACCAGTTTTTGTAGAATTTCGTTTAAAAATCAAAAAATTTTGGTCGATTTGTCCGCTTGTAACACCTATTCTGGGACACACTGTATAGTGACCATAATAAATGTTGAGCCATATGAAAATCCTTTTTAGTTCTGTTTTCTTTAAAAAAAAATATTTCGGATAAAAATATCTGCATACATCCAAACTTACCGAACACTATTTAAAATTTAAATAAATACATAAATAAATCATAGCGTATACGGGGTCGGTGCAAAGTAACAAATAGGATATAAGAGAAAACTACCTTCTTTTTAAACTGAACTGAAAAAATATTATTTCAAAAACTTGCTCAGAATTTAAAGTTATGCCGTACAGGGTGTCTCTAAAAGGTGCGTTAAAAATGCTACTACAAAATTGTGAGGCTAAAATATGACGGTTTAACCTAACTTACCCTAGTCTACAAGTGGATGATTTCGGAGATACAGGGTGTCAAAAATGTATTCTTTTAGATTTTAATATTTTTTTCATAATACGTGTATTGTTACAATATTTGGCTAAATGGGGTTTTTGAGGTGAGACATTAGGATCTGCTATTAATTTTATTGTTAACTTTAGGGAGCGCCACCTGCGGTATCTTGCACAAATTAAAAACGAAGTAACTTGTTTTAAAACACCCTGTATGCAACTTTTAAGTAGATTAAAATTCTTATTTTTTTACATAAAAAGGTATATTTGATAAAAGTTGATTTGAGCAGTCGTTTTTAAAATATCTGGATTTTGAAAAAATCACTTCCTGTATGGCCAGTTCTTAAGCTATACAGGGTGTTTCAGAATTTAATGCCGGTCTCTTAGAGTGTGATTCCTTAGGTGATTTTAAGAAGAAGCGTTTAAATAAACATGTCCCAAATGGATTAACTGTTTAGATACGGGGTGGTAAAGTTTTAAAAAATTTAGCTTAGGGTGTGGGGTTAATTTTTACATTTAAATATTGCCTTGGCCATCATTTTTAGGCAACCTTATCTATTTTGAAATACTATACTTAATATAAAATATTTGTTTGGTAAAAAGATTGTTACAGGTCTTTTCAATTCGGATCCTAGACTAGAAACTACAAAGTTTGATAAATAAAGTGTTTTTTTCTTAAAGCTCTTTTAAATATTGTTTAAATTGTGATATTTGTAATAAATAATAATATTCAATTTAAAGCAAGAAGCCTATTTTTTAATATCAAATAATCGTATAAATAAGAGCCATGATTTCTTAATAGTTATTATAAATGTTAAAATCCTAATATTAATTACTAAATTATTTTAATAATTAAAGGAGAGATATTAAAAGGACTTTTCTTCGCACTCAGAAGATTATGTAAAGTGTTCTTTAGTAAAATTACTTACTAAATATAATTACAGATAGTTTTCATAAAATTAATATTAATAACAATTTAATTGCTGCTACGTAAGATTGTTATTTAATTTTATTGTATTTACTGTAATTCCTATTGCTTACAAATTTCCATTTTCACCATCTGTTTCCTGCAAGATGTTAGACGCCATATAGAGATAAACGTTGGCATTATCGAAAAATAATTTACTTAAATTGGATAAATTTATGAGCCACAGACGTAAAAAACATTTGTAGTTTACCCACGCTTTAAGATTCCAAAATTCTTATATGGAGTTACAACATTTTTTACAAGGACGTTAAAATGCTGTTCGGCCTTTGAGCAGATGTTCATAGTTTAATATTTTTTAAGAGTGTGAGTATGAACATAGTTACTAATTATAAAATAAAAACGTGAAGTGCCACCAACGGAACAAATATACTTAAGAGTTAAAAGTTAAAAAATCAGTATTATTGGTATTTATATACATATTATGCAGAGTGGTCGCTTATTATTGATACGCAGAAAAACGACAGGTTCCTAAAGCAAAAATGTTAAATTTTAATCAAACATACTGTTCCGTATCACCTCGTATAAAAACACGTGTCATTGTTTTTATACCTTTATTAACGGGAACGTAACTATGGTTACAACAACGACAAAATCTTCACTTGTCAATGTCCCGAAGTTTACAGTACAAAAGTCGAATCTATACTAACTGATCGGAGGTTTCCCGTCGCCCTTTTATAGTATGGTGAAAGAGTAAAGAATGATCTAGAATCTTGAAGAAATATCGGAAAATTCCATAGTACAGGAAGTTCTCAATGGATAATTCGGGCGTTTTTGGAAACCTTCGAAAGTGATGAAAGAACTTGGAAAAATTAAGGTAAATTATTTAAATAAATTAACAAACTAAATTAAATGATCCTAACTCTCTAAAATTCTCTAACCTAAACACATTTTTGAAAGTCTGTAACAATACTAAAGTTGTCAAAAGTTGATAATAGTTAAGGTACAAGGTGCTAAAGTAAAAATATATTGTAAAAACTTACAATACTTTTTAATACGTTTTGAATATTGCATTAAAAGTCGGAATTTTGGAATTTTTTGATATAAAATACTTAGACTAAATAATAATTTGTATTTGTTTTCTACAGGGCATCACCTACATTGCTTCGAATTTCTTTAAAACTTCGTCATTTTTCTGTGCTTCCATGTATGTACTACCTGAATAGAGAATTGACCTTTTCTATACTGCAACATAAAAAAGGTACATTTTGTAAGTATCGTAAACACGGAAACAAACCGCACAGTACGTCGATATGTGGACAAACATGCCAAAATTAATATTTTCATAAGAACTTAAAAGGTCTGCATTTAGGAAAAATAGAAATTACCTTGCCATTTAATTTCTTATTCTTAAATTAAATAGTATACTAGAATTATACTCTGTTCACTATAAATTAAGAAAAAAACACCTGAACAAAAAATCTATTTCATTGGTTTAAAAAGTCAGTAACCCTAGTTACCATAATAAAAATGTATTTTATTGGTTTAAAACCACAGTAACCAGAATTACTTACTAGGTACTCATTATCAATTTATAGTCGCCAAAGTATAGTATAAGGGAAAAATGTCTGTTTTTTTTTATCTAGGCTGATAATCTAGAAAATTTGTATCGGAAAAAAAAAACATTTTTATTGTACGATCTATCTATGAAATTATATATTTTTAAAATTTGCTTTGCAACAAGCTGAGAGAGATTTGATATGGATTTTCAAAATATTATCGAAAACCATATATTTTTGTATCTTAGTTTAATCTAGTTGTGGAAGAATAAGCTAATATTTTTTGTATTAATTAGTAGCCACTTGCTATAAAGTTTATTTTTTATTTTTTAAAGGTCCCAAAAAACATAGAAATTTTAAAAAAATATATAAAAATCATTTTCAAAGGAAAAGTTTTCTTGTGTTTATTAAGTGGTTTTGAAATATGCAATTTAATTGAATATAGTTTTTGTTTTTTGAAAACTAAACAAGATAAAAAAACAGAAATGTTGTAGTTTTATATGCCTTTTTAAGAAATATATTTGTTAAGGTGTCGCTCGAGAAGTCTCTGGACGTAATAAATTCAAAAAGTTAGATTTAAAATAGCTTCTAATGCCTAAAATAACACTAACAAATTGCAATAAAATTGAATGAGAGATATTTACGATATTGGAAAAAAACGATTTATTTTTAAGAAGTTAACCATCCTGTATTTTTATATATATGCATTTCCGGACCAAGGTTTATATAAAAACTAAAGTAAAAACCACTGGAACCTGTAATTTGATTAGTTTAAAGCGCCACAGACGGTCATTTTTTTTATCTTTGGACAAACCACGAAGGCTAAAAGCCTAAATACTAACGTACCGTGGGTGTCTTAAGCGAGGTAAGAGGGAGTTTGTTGACACGGGACTTAAATACTTGAAGATTTGGGGGAAGGAAAGACCTCCGCGGGCAGCAGGTTCCACAATCTAGAAACTCTAGGGATAAAAGAACGAACAAAGTGAGAAGTTCGGGAGCCTGTCCAGTTGGACCGTATAGGGATGCATATGCGCGGAACCACGAGTTTCTCTGTTGGGAACCGTGAGTGGAGGAACTATACTGGTCAATTCTTCAGAGCAGAAGCCATGGAAGTACCTATAAAAAAGCGATAAATCGCCCACAGCCCGACGATGGGCAAGAGAGGGAAGCCTTTCTGTAAGTGAAGGATCATTAATGAGACGAACAGCTCTTCTTTGAATAGAATCAAGAATGCTCAGGGTTGTTGGGGACGCCATGCCCCAGATATGAGAACAATATTCCAAGGGAGGTCGGATTTGGGAAACATATAAAGTGTATAAATTAGAAGCGGAAAAATACTTTTTAGCTCGAAAGAGAAATCCAAGCTTTTTGAAGCTGCCGTGGCTATAGATACAATGTGTTTATGCCAGTTAAGGTTACTTTCAAATGTGACGCCCACGAGATTGAAGGTGTCTTTGCTCTGTAGAACTTGGCCGCTCATAAGTAGAGGATGAGTATTTGATGACTCTTTTCGCGACAAGGAACATGACTGTGTTTTGGATGCATTAAAATGGACGAGATTTTTGGCGCCCCAATCCAATATTAAATTAAGATCCTGAGAAAGAGATATCTGCATCGCTCTGCGTTTATTTTCCAAGTCAGGTTTAGTGATGGGTTTAGGAACCTGAAAACTGGAGTGAAGGGTACTATCGTCGGCGAAACTATGAATGGAATTAGTTGTGGACGAGAGAAGGTCGTTGATGTGAAGAAGAAACAATGTTGGTGCCAGAACTGAGCCCTGAGGGACTCCAGCATTTATTTGGTGAAAGCTTGAAGAATGGCCGTCCACAATAACTGATATACGTCGATCAGATAGATAACTAGAGAGCCAAGTACAGAGTTTAGTTGAAAGACCATAGGAGGGAAGTTTATTAAGAAGTGCTGCATGCCAGACCTGGTCAAAAGCTTTGGATATATCAAGAGCAACGATCTGGGACTCACCTAGAAACTCAAGAGACTTATTCCAACAGTGTGATACGAAGGAAAGAAGATCTGCTGTAGATCTTTTGTGGCGAAATCCATACTGCCTGTCGTGCAAAATTTTGTGTTTTCCAAGTACTTAAGAATTTGTGAATTAATTAATTTTTCCATTACTTTACAAAGAACTGAGAGAATTGAAATTGGTCTATAGTTAGATGGAAGCGATTTAGATCCTTTCTTGGGAATAGGTTGAACACGTGCAGCCTTCCAGCTCTCCGGAAAGATACCTGTGTCGTAAGAAATTCGAAAGAGCCGAGTTAAGATTGGTGCAAGTTCTGGAGCACATTTTTTTAAAACGATTGCTGGTATGCCGTCCAGCCCAGACGATTTCTTGGTGTTAAGGGAGGAAAGGATACGCTTAATGTGTTTTACTTTAAAAATAATATCGGGCATTTTATGAGGAACTGGGGTAATCGTTGGAATTGGATGATTTACGGGAGGGTCAAGGGTTGAATTGGCAGCAAATTGTTTGGCAAATAGTTCTGCCTTCCCTTTAGCAGTAGAAATAATTTCATCTTCCAAAGTTAGTGGTGGAAAAGAACTGGCACAAAAATTCCTACTTATGTTTTTCGCAAAGGACCAGAAGGATTTGCTACCATTTGAGCAAGAAAGAACTTTGTTTTTGATACGATTGTCGAAGGAGTCTTTGGCTTCAGAAATTGTTTGATTGTAGTAGTTTCTTGCTTCAATGCTGGCCTGTCGGTTTTCTGGACTAGGATCCTGTAGAAAGTTCTTGTGAGCCTGAACTTTTAAAGTTCTGGCTTTTTCACAAGATTTGGAAAACCAGGGTTTGTTATTGGATTTTTGGGGTTTTTGATGGTGTGTGGAATATAGGTTTCAATGCCCAATTGAATTGATTCAGTAAGTTGATTGCAAATTTGGGAAGGATCACGAGAAGAAAAGCAGATGGAATTCCAGGGGTAAGTGGCGAAGAAGTCCCTTAGGCCATCCCAGTCGGCTGAGTTGTAGTGCCATACGGTGCGTGGTGGCATGTATTCATTTACCTCGGGATGTGCAGGGTAAGATATAGTAACTAAGCCATGATCTGAGCGACCTAGGGGTGCTGTGACAGATGTTTCATAGAGTTCGGGGTTTGTAGTAAGAAAGAGATCTAGGGGATTTGAACTATGATTTGGGACTCTAGGAAAGTAGGTGGGTTTCATAATAAGGTTGGTAAGAGAGTTACTGACTGCGAAGATTTCGGCTGCTCTGCCTTGGGGGTCAGTTTTTGAAGAGCCCAGCCAATCCTTATTATGGACATTGAAGTCGCCAAGCACGATTACTTCAGCCGATGGAAACTGAGAAATTATGCTATCGATCTTTGTTGAAAGAAAGTCAAAGAATTCGACATAGGAATTATTAGATGGGGACCGGTACAAACAGCAGATAAATTTAGTTGAAGACCTAAGGGAAAGTTTGAGCCAAAGGATATCAGGCCTACCCGATTCAAGCAAAACTGTCACATATGGCAGGGTCACAGTTAGTTCTCGTTAGTTAAATATTTTTTTATTCTTTAATAAAGCGAATAAAAAAAGATTTAACTAACCACAACTTCCATGATTCCCCCAAAGAGACAGTTTTGCATGGCCGTCTGTGGCGCTTCAAACAAATCAACTTACAGGTTTTGGTACTTTTTACTGTAGTCTTTTATACAGATTGTACGCTAATTAATGGTGCACAGAAAAACCACAGTTTCCCTATGCCAAAATATTATTATTTAACCAAACATACCTATATGCAGAAGTTGATAAGGAAGATACAGGTTGTCAAAGTAAAAAAAATATATTTTTTTTTTTTTTTATTTATTTATTTATTTATTTTTTTATTCGGTAAGAATGGCCCCGAGCAACTCTTATCAAGATATTTGCGGTTTAGTGCATCCAAAAGGTATATTTTATGAAAGAATACATTAAATCATTCGTTTATCATGAGGCAGTTATAGTTATTGTTTTTAAAGGCATTTTTTTGTTGCACTAAACGACTTAAATTCCAATATCTTGAAAACGTTTGCTCAGAGCCCTTCTTACAAGGCATACCTTTTTTGTGTAGAAACCATAGGGCAGTTTACTGGTTTACTTAGATGGAACATACATTGTTGCACAAAAAAGTAAGGATGTGTTAGAAAAATTTAAATAGTGTAGTAAGCCCCTTCTGGTTTGCACATAAAAATTAATATCAGATCTGAATAGCTCATGTTAAAAAACTCCCAGATATCGAGTTCTATTAAAATATTTAAAACGTATCAAAATATATCGAAATAAATTAAAAATATTTGTTTTACTTTGACACCCTGTATCTTTCATACTATTTACTTTTGGATATAGCTATGTGTGGTTAAATTTTAATATTTTGGCATAAGAAATCTTTGGTTTTTCTGTGTACCATTCATTAGGGGACACAATGTATACACTTTGTTTCATTTAAATAGTAATGCATTTAGGCATCAAAAAAGAAACTAATTAAATTTTTCCCCAGTGTAACAACAAATGCACCAGTACACCTATTGCCAATTTGGAAAACTATATATAGAAAACATAACTAGAAACCAGAACTAACCTTTCCTATTTGT
The DNA here is from genome assembly GCA_014170235.1 of Listronotus bonariensis. Lineage (NCBI taxonomy): Eukaryota > Metazoa > Arthropoda > Insecta > Coleoptera > Curculionidae > Listronotus > Listronotus bonariensis. The sequence goes on along the minus strand of JACEGR010003474.1, from coordinate 90,347 downwards.
AAGTATTATTGATCATGCTATTAACTTCTTTAATAAAACATTTATAATGCCATTCGTTAGCATTTTTTCAGCAGATATAATGAATGCAATGAATAAATCTGGTACTTCCTTTTAATAAGCGCAGGTGTTTACAAGAACCAAATAGGTAAAGTTCAAATTACAATGCAGAAGAAAAGCCAAAAAGCGTGAAGTGAACATAATTCCATGTCGTACCTTGTAAGTACGAAGTGTAAAATTATAAAATTGTTTTCAAGTGGAACTATCAACGTAGGCATCGCTTTATTGTTAATAGTTTATTTAAAGCTAAACCATTTAAAATAAGCTTTAGTAACCTCAGTTATTTTTATTTTTGGTACTTTTGGAAATAATAGTACAAGATTCGAAGAATAAACGACCTCTACCTATCTTTTTCCAAATGAGAGAATGCAAAACAAGAGTATTACATTGGGTTGCCTAAAAATGTATAATAGTACAACTTATATACAGTGCATTTCTTTAATGCCCCCTTTATTTTTTGAATGGATAAATTAATACTACATCATACTACTACTACATTTTGAAGTAAAATAGACAGATGAAAATTTTAAGATGGCTGCTAGGCGCTCTTGGACAAAAAGTTAAATAAAAAGTGGGTTCTTATGGCACATCATTTAAAGCTCCTGACGAGAAATTTATAATAGAATAGTATATTTACCTACTACAAAATGGCGGTACTTTAAAAATTACCGAAACTGATAAAGTTAGATGTACTAAGTGTCGTATTTTCTTAGCAGGCCCGACGAGACAGATTTCTTTTTTTATATATAAAATTAGATTAAAATAAAAAAGCAACGAATTTTCTTATTTTTGTAGATTTTATTTGATCTTTAGTTTGTAACTTAGATTATTTGTTTGTAAGGGCTAATTCTCGGAAATGGTGATCAATCATAAAAAATTCTTTCACAATCAGAAAGCTAGACTATTAAGGGATGCTATAGGCTATTTTTATTATGATTAAACAAAAGTTCAGAAAAATATAAAATTAACGCCCAACGAAGTGGGCACGGGTCAGCTAGTCGTAAATAAAATTGTTAAGGTTCATTTTCGCCGAAAACATATTCGATACATCATCCTATCTTCCTAAACCCTCACCTCTGAAAATGTTTCGTGTAGCAGTAAAAGTACAAGACAAATAAATTTTGATTTTACTTTTGCTTTTAAAGGCTGTTTCGCAATTTCTTGGGTCGTCGTTTAAATCTTAAGGCGCCTACCTTTATGCGTTCATCGCCTTATAAGGTTAGCAGGCTGAATATTAAGGATTTTTACATCACACAATAACAATAACTTTTTCCAGTTGTTATGATTATGTAAATAAATTTAAAATTATACAATAATTATTTATTTGGGTAAAAACAACAAGTTTTTGTTTTTGGGTGTTTCTTTAAACATGAAATTAGTATAAAAAGTAAAATAATGACATATAATTAAATATTTAATTGATTTAATTGTTACTAGATGGAACTCCATTATCAATGATTTTATTTAAATAAAACACTATTTGATTGTTAATTGCAACTTGTGACACGTGTTTTGCTAACTTCTTAATTCAAGATTAATTTACACGTCTGAAGAAGTTTCAATGTTAGCGAAATACGTGTCACAAGTTGTGAATAAAAGTGGAACTCTTTAACAATAAAATAGTGTTTTATTTAAATAAAATCATTGATATCTAGTTATATTATTACCGTTTTGGAATCAGATACTAAAAGAATTCCTTACCATACTGTTAAATAACATAAATTTAGTTCTAACCAAAAAAAATGTTATAAAATAAAAAATACCTATCTACCTAAGTAAAAATATGCCCATCTTTAGTAGTTTTCATTCAGTTTACTGGACTGAATTAGTATTGGCGATTTTAAAGATAATTTTTATCAAAAAGTACTCTTTTCACTTATAATAAAACGTTTATTACGGTTACGGCATTAGAACAGCCATTAACATCTAAAATAACAGGACGTATGTATAATCGAAATAATATGTATAGTTGGCATTAAAGATTTCTTCTTCTTCCACTGTGCACTATCGGGAATGCAATTAAGGTATGAAAATACTGAGCTTAGCGTCAAAAATATTTCGAAAAAGTTTTACATGGCGCTTTCTTCACTAACCACCACTAACAAAAAGTCTGTTTAACCATTAAGGACACTACGCAAACTCACAAATCGAGTTTAAGCACACTTAATAAGTATAAAACTATACAAATTCATGGCTGTATTGAAACTCGGACAGTTTTTTAAGCCGTTTCAATAACCGAAATCCGTAACAGGATTAAAGCTAGCTACCTGCCTATTACCTGCTTTTTTCAACTTTGTTTACGTTTAGCAGCGCCCCCATCGGTAGTTAAAATCGCCAATTACGTCAGACGGACATAATTTTTGTGATGAAAACATGGCCACTAGTGACGCGATGTCAAATTTTAAATAAATTAAAAACCTATTTTTACAAAGGTCTTCCAGGAGATTAGCTACAGGAGCAAGGGAACTCAATATTTTTAGACGTGAACGGCGAAATCTCAAAAGACTCTAATTCTTTATATTGAGATGTTTTCCGTGTATTTTTATAATAAAATGTCTCTTCATAAAAAAAATCATCAAAAACACGTTTTTCTTGGGTTACAAGTGGATATAAACTCTTGTTCATGGCTCCCAAATTTAAAAATAATTAATAGTTTAAAAAAACTAAAAAAACACGCTTTTATATGCAACCGAACTAAAAATTAGAAAATAATTTTTCATTAAAAAAAATATTGTCATTTCATAGTAAAAAGCGTGGGGTGCATTTTACTATTTTTTCATAACTTTTCCATCATAGATATTTGCAAATATAATAATTATAACATTTAATATATTTATCACCCCACGCTTTTACTATGAAATGACAATATTTTTAATGAAAAATTATTTTCTAATTTTTAGTTCGGTTGCATATAAAAGCGTGTTTTTAGTTTTTAAACTATTAATTATTTTTCATTTTAGTTTCTGCTACTCTTGACAAAATGGCGAAAAATTTTTTAATGAACAAGAGTGGCAAATTTTAAAATTTTTCCAACAGATTGCAACTCACTAAAAAATTTCTTCTTTATTAAGTAGCAAAGTTTGAAATTTTGCCAACAGATGGCAATCCAGGCAATGTTTAGACCGTTGCCAACATATTGCAACCCACTAAAAAATTTCTTCTTCATTTAATAGCAAAGTTTGAAATGTTGCCAACAGATGGCAACCTAGGTGTTGTTTTTATAATATAATGGAATTTTTTTCCTGGCGATCCAAAAAATGATAACGGGATACTGTTTGCAGATTATTGCATTGTTATGTTTCCTTAATACGTGTGCAAAGTTTCAAAGAAATCGAATAGCTGGAAGTTGGTTAAAATTAGGCTCAAAGATTCCGTTACATAGGCAGCCAGATAGATAGATTGATAGATAGATAGTTACAACCCAAGTTAATAAAAGCGTGTTAAAAAAAAGAAAGAAAAACAGTTTTTGATATCATAAAACTTACATAGATAAGGTTGCTACCCGTAAGCATAGGTTCAAGGGCTTTCGGTCGAAATTATTTGTAATAGTCTAATTATAAAATAAGTTCTTAACGAGGCTGCGTGACGTGAACTGATCCTTTGGACGCGCCTCAAAAATGTGGAATACTTTCCATTAAAAACTACTGATGATCTGACTTGGAGAAAAGCCAAATAATGTTTTGTTTAAATTTATATTCCCAGAAAATAAATAAACTATAAAAAATATATATGGTCATTTATCGTTATATTTATTTAATTATCAATTTACCTAAGTTTTTATACCAAAAGACAAATAAGTTGTAGGAGGGAACCATTTTTGAGGAACCCCTGATGTAACTGCAATGATGTGATGTTCAAAAGACACAATCTCCGGATGAGTAATATGGGTAAAATTAGCTAAAAACGGAGGGTGCAGTGCAAAACATGATCTCGGGACCAACTCTGCCTAAACTAACTGACCAACAAACCAATGGTTTTGTTCTTTAATAATAACAATGAGAAAACACGATATACCTATAATGGTCACTAATTCGACAGAAGATACATTACTATAGGTTTTGATTTCTTGCGATTGCTAATTGTTAAAATATGTAAATCGGAGGTCAAGTATAATAAAAAACTTTAAAACATGTCGCATTACCAGATAACATTGGTACTACGTATAATCATAAATGAATATAGTGTGTTTTGCATATTATTTTGTACATATACCTTGAGAACCGTAAATGATTTTGACATGGTTAGCCCAAGATAGCATTGTTGAAATAAATATGTTTACCTCTAATTTTTTTCAGTGTTAATTATTTTGTTATACTTGTACTATTTTTCTGTCCTCACTAAAACTATATAAAAAAAATGTAAGATATTAGTTGTACATGGTGTTTGGCGTAGCGTGCTTACTCACTTTTGTTTTTAGTTGGTTTCTGCATACAGTACCGAACCCTTAAAATACGCAGTCATCTGGTTTTCAAGGCTTAGAAAAATGGACGCCAACTGCCCTATGTGCAATTCTTATTTTTCTTTGGATTGGGCAAATATGGCTGTTTAGCTTCTAATTTTTTTATATTCAGTTTATAGGGGAGCCCACGATGCTTAATGGGGATTTACTCTAGCGTCATAGAGAGCTATTGGGTTGCAAAGCTAAAAATGTTTAAAAAAAAATGTTATTTAATGTATACCGTTTCATGGGTGGGGGAAGTGGCTATAGGCTTTTAAATATGTCAAAGAAATACTATTATTATTTCGGCTTCTGGAAATGGTTCGGGTTGTATCGGATTATATATTTTTCGTTATCCCTGAATTATTTTCTTCAAAATAAACAAACAAAGCCACGCTCGAAAATGTTAATTTGATGTTTTTCTTTGTAGCCCTCTACATCTTTCCCCTCTTGGGCTTTCCTACCATTTTTCAGTTTTCAGAAAAAAGCATATCCAGGGATAAACCAAAAATAAAGAAAACTTTTTAAAATATTATTTAATTTCTTAGTTCAGATAGCTCTTTCACTTTAGACAAAACTTTGTTGGATTGTGGGTTATAATAGAGCTATCAAAACACCTTTCTAGGAATACAAATAACAAACTTTGGTAATATTATTTTGTGCCTATTTTTACTTTTGTTGATGGGACAGAAAATATAGAGTGTTTAATTAAAAAATATTATTTTAGTATCACTTTTCAAAACATGACCATATATTCTTAAACTATTAAAATTGGATGGGTATATCAGGTGTGATATTTTTATAGTTGTTTTAAATATCTTTTAAATAGTGGTAAAATATGTTTTAATATGAATGACACTGTACACACTGTTGTTAAAAAATTTAGGGCCAGATTCTACTATTAAAAATATGAAAAAAAGTTCATATAAGGATGGAACCAAAAATGCAATGTTTTCCAGATACAAGGTGTTAAAGTTTAAAGAAAATCGGTTTTTATTAATATTTTAAATATTTATTTCCAATTTAAATACAATTTAAAAGTGTTATTTGCAGCAGTAGGGGGCTAATTTTTTTTAATTATTATATATATATATATATATATATATATATATATATATATATATATATATATATATATAATAATATTTTATAAATAGTGATATAACATTAACAACCAAAACTAAATTATAGGCTGTTACTATTTAAATTACCGAATTTTCTCAATTTAAATGTTTTTAAAATTACTCCCATGTTTTTTTGGGTGCGACAGGGATATAACATTGGGCAAATTTTATTTTAGTTCTCGAAAACTAGCACAATACGAAAAAAGCTTACGATGTAAAAAAACTGTAGTTTTACTTGCTTAATCTACACAATATATAAAATTTACAGGAAAGACAGGGACACACATTATTTTGTTAAAAATATTCGTTTATGTCCCCTCTGAGGACGTTACTAGACTGACTAAATTTAGGCAAGTTGAAGCTTCGTTAGCCTTTTAATGCTACAAATAACACTGTCAAATTTTATTAAAAGTTGAATAGGAATGTTTAAGATATTAATTACAAACCGTGTTTTTTTAAATTTAACACCCTGTATCTGGAAAACACTACATTTCCGGAACCATGTTTATATAACCTTTTTTATATTTTTAATAGTAGAATCGACCCCTAATTTGTTTAATAACATTCTGTAACACCTTGTTTATGTGAATCATTTGTTTAATTACTTTAAAAATAAAATTTTCATTTATCGCACAAAATAAACTTTATTTCTCTAACAGCAAACTTAGATAAACTCAGCAATTCTTGACAGCTCAATCGAAGTTTCCTTAAAGGGTTCCGGATAAATAGCTCAAAATCGGTTTTGTGGGAAAATGTAATAGATCCTTTCCTTTAAAATTTACTGGAAAAGATTTGTTGGTATAAGACATAATAGAAAGAGGATGTAAATGGTTTTATCCGCGAATAATTTGATTAAATATTTTATCTTCAAAAAAAAGAAACAGAAAATTGGTTCACTTTAAAATTTAATATATATATTTGGCATTAATAGTATAGGAGATAGCAACGTTTTCGAAAAAGATCTTTAGATCAGTTGATTTTTTAATATGTTGTTCTCCTTCCTTTTCTGGATAGTTCCTGGGCTGTCTGGCTGGCGGTAGTGGTTAGGTAATAATCCAAGGCTTTGAAAACATTTTAAGAAACCTAATTTTTAATTATTTGGTCTTTTGATAGGTTGACCAAACATATTTTTTTTATTGCCAGACACTTTTATCATTGCTAATTATACAGTCGTCCCCTTCTGACTTCTGAACCGTTCGGTATATTTTGATAAAACTTGGAACGATAATATATGACCAAGGTCTGCATTTTTTGACGTATTAGTGACAGCTCTAAATGTCAAGGTGACAGCTCTTAATGTCAAGGTCATAGCTGGGCGTCCAAGCCATTTTTCAAAATTTGATTTTTTTTTTCGTGCCGCAAATAATTGCACATTTAAAAGGTTTTTTAACAGTAATTAAAGAGCTTAACTTTAAAAGCATCTAAGTGCCAAAAATGCCAAAAATTATATTTTTGCTTATAAAGGTTCTATAAACAAAGCCTTATGATATTAAGAGGGTTCTACATGCCATCGATAACAACTCACTTTTAAAAGGTAGGGATATTTATAGCTTATCTCATTTGCCATTATAAAGAATATTCAATGTTTTTCACTCATAGCTTTGAAATACCTAAATGGCACATAGACCCTTTTGAAATTTAGGTCTTCAATTATATTTATTGGAAACTGGAATTGGGTTTAAAAAAATAATAATAAACAAAATATGTGTATTGGATTCAAATATTAAAAATGTAACATATTTATTTTACTTCTATATATATATATTTTTAAAATTTAAAAAATTATCGGCAACATAACTTTTAGTAATTCTTTAAGATGGTGGTTAGTTAATACTGATTGGTGTTTAAATTTTCAGACTTTTAAAGTGGAATAAAAAAATTCACATAAGTAGGCTGTTCCGAATATTGATATAATTCGAAAAGCAGCCTTTTTTAATCGAGGATACTTTGATTCTAGTACTTCTAGTACAAATTTTCAAAATTCAGTAATCGCTGTCGACTTACATTTAATTGTAGAGCTTAAACTTCTTGTATCTTATTTCAGTGCGTTTTTAATCATAAATAAATGATAAAAATATCAAATTTTTACCTCTGTCAAAAACAAGAAAATTTTAAAAAATCGTCTCAGCCTGTATAGTACCGGCTTACTGTAGTATCATACACCTATAAAACTAAGCATTACTATAGGGTTATTAAGTGGCCCAAATATCATTGGTACTGTTGCAACAGTTCAAAACTAATAAATAAAATGAGTTTTTTTTCAAGGTCAATTACTTCCTAACGAACTTTTGTTATATGAAGTACTAGCATTATCTTGTTTCTCTCTATCGCCCTCATTATTTTTGAACTCACCTTTTTGGATATCCTGTATAATAGCACAAAAATGAAAAGGGAAGTCTGGTACATTTATAGAGCGTCAAAAGTAACATAGCCCCACAAAAACGAAGTTGGTGGTTTGAAAGACTAGACCATGATATCTTTATGTTTTTGTGGTCGCTGAATTCGAATCCGAGGTCGATTTGACCTCATCAGGTCAGGGTCAAGGTCTTTTCAAGATCAGATCATTAAAATTCATTGAAAAGGGACCTCAATCGTTGTAACTTTGTGCTTTTGAAATCGCTGAATCCGAATTCTGGGTCAGTTCGATCCCATCAGGTCATGGTTATGGTCATTTTAAGGTCAAATTATTAAATTTTATTTTTTTATTTATTTAGTTATTTGGATAAACTTTACAAACACTATAAAATAGTAATTACATGTAAAGTGTAATATATATAAAATGTAACAACATCCATATAAATGACAAAAGAAAATTACCTAAACCTAAAATATAAAACACACTTATACATAATAAAATTTAAAAGTTAAATCTGCATCATTTATTTATTTTGCACTCTAACCTATGTCTTGATGCTCAAGCAATTTCCTTAACCTACTTGCTTTAATATTAAAAATGTCGACATCCAATACATTCAAAATATTATTAGAGGCCCTTAACATGTTATTTATTGGGGAGGTGGTAATACCATTATTTACATAGAATAAATCTTTGTTATTTATTCTTAACCTAGTCTTTGGTACCTTAAACAGTATATAGTTTATTAGATCACAGTTCTTGTATCTCGTATTTTTAAAATATGGTATATGAACATAACAGCTTGGATATTTCTTCTAGTACACAGCATCTGAAACTCAAATGTTTGTAGCATCGCCCTATATGACACCAAATATGGGTACTCTCCATTTTTCCTTAAATACAAGAATCTTAAAAAGCGTTTTTGCACCCTTTCGATCATGTCTGAATGTGATTTGGCTACCGGAGACCAGATGTTTGAAGCATACTCCATAATTGGCCTCACCAGGGCGTTGTAGAGCCTAATAATTGTCTCTATTTTAAAATTCTTGCTGTTCCTTGTTACAAAACCCAAAGAGCGATATGCTTTGTTAACCACATTAGTGTAGTGACAATTGAATTTTGTATTGGACTGAAATGTTACTCCCAAATCCCTGATTGTTTCTTTCCTGTCAATTTTGGTACTGCCAATGAGGTAGTCTTCAAGAATACAGTTTGTTTTTCGAGTATACGTAACTACTGCACATTTTTTAACATTTAAAGATAATTTATTGGTTTTAAACCATTCAAAAATTGAGTTCATATCACTTTGCAACTTGGCAGTATCATCATTGACAGAAATTGTTTTAAATAACTTAAAATCATCGGCAAAAATCAAACTTTCTGATGCAGTAACACAATCGGGTAAATCATTGATAAACAACAGGAAAAGCAGGGGCCCAAGTTTACTTCCCTGCGGTACACCCGAGTTAGAAATATATTGCTCTGACAAACAATTTCCAATTTTAACTTTGTTACTTCTTCCAGTGAGATAAGATTTAATTAGATTAAAAGCTTTTTCGAGAAACCAAAATCAACCAATTTACTTAAAAGTACACAATGATTCACCTTGTCAAACGCCTTTTCGCAGTCAGTGTAGAGGACATCCAACTGTTCCCCTGCCTCAACTGCCTGTGAAATACATTCTGATAGGATGCAAAGGTTAGTTACAGTAGATTTATCATTTACAAAACCATGCTGACGCTTGTTGATTTTATGCATAACATGCTCAAATATATTGTCATAAAGTACATTTTCAAATATTTTGGCCACACTATTTATCAAATTAATAGGTCTATTTGACAATAGACCACAATCCTGTTATCATTATGTTTTCGGGGTCACTGAATCAGAATCCGTGATCAAATTGAGCCCATGAGGTTGATAACATAAAGATACCGTGGTCTAGTCTTTCAGACCACCAACTTTATTTTTGTGGGGCTATGTAATCCTTTAAAGAGCTGCAAGTGGCTCGCAAGTCGCAAGTCCCCCTTATCTTTGATCTAATATTTTTCCAAGAGTTGGCTTGGGTAAAAAAATATTCGTTTTGGATCTCTTGTGAAAAAATCTGTACGGTCTGTCTCGTATGGTATTAGCTTATTCTAGCTAAACATTTTACTCCCAGTATAAATATTTTTTTACCATTTGTTTCGTTATAATGGATTAATTTTAATTTAGGCAAATTAGATTAGTTGAAAGTTATACATTACTTTTAATACCTACTCATAGAGTTAGGAAAATTTTATGATATAAAATGTAATTTAACCTGACGTCATATAAAATAATAATTTATGGCGAGAGATGAGGCCTTGAACACTTGATTAAACTATTAAATGTTCTTAAAGCCTATTTAATTAGTATTAGATTACTTAAGAAAAGAAGCATAAAATCATTTTAAAGTTACGTGTAAAAATCCAAGTAAGGAATTATTAGTAAATGAGATGCAAGTCGTGGATGATATATTATTACGGACTTTAAAAATATGAGTTGGGTTTATGGAATTTTAAAATTATGTTATGTTTACCCACAAAATCTTAAAACTAGCTCCATAAATGAGTTGCGCAAGTAAAAGTATTAAGAAAAAGTTTAAAATTAGCAACGCTTTTTACATAAAGTACGCAACGTTCACAGAAAAAGATGAGCTGCCACTTTTTAATGTATTAATTTAATTTGATTTTAAGTGAAAAGTGCGCACGCTCATACATTCTGCTGATAAACAACTCCTGATGTTGTTTTCATATTATACTTTAAAATTCCAGATGCTCATTGATTATAAAGTTGTTGAATAAACTTAATACATCTCTCTTAAGGACCCTAGAATTATAATTTTGGGTATCTTTAACTGGGATTGTGAACTGCGCAGGAGTATAACCTTTATTTCTTATTTTATGTTATTTTAATTTTATGTTATTTTGCTGTATAAATCCACTTTAACCCACATTATTCTGCACCTGTTCACGTTAAAACTGCACGAGACAAACATTGCGCCACCCGATATTCACCAACACGTCGGTGCATTTTGATACTGCGCAAGATTGACTGTCCACACGTAGCTTTTTTAGACTCTCTAGAACTTGCAACAATATTTACACTGCGAAATACTAGAGTGCAACCATTTTCCATAGTGCACTACACAAAAAGTGTACATGTGTGCGAGTACCTTAAGCTTTTCTTTATTGCGATGACTTTTGCGAACCCTTCTTAAAACCTTATAGTTATTTTCTTGCACTTTTCTTTCGTCCTCCAAAAAATTAATATATATAATTCCTAACTTTACGATCTTTTCTTTCTTTTCTTTAAATGGTAGGAAAAGTTTGACAACAAACATTACAAATACTTTGGCATAAAATCATTATCAATCTTTTTAAATAAAAAGGGGGATCATGAACCATCTTATTTTAACGGCCACTTGATTTACTTTTCTAAACTAACTATTATTTTTTAATTTCAGGTAAGAGAGCATTAGTACTGCATTACATATAGTATGGCGCGGTAAGTGGAAGTTACCTTTTATTAATTCTACCTTTTTAACACGCCTTTTTAGCTACACTTGTATATATGAATGTATTTCTTAATTATTTATGTTTGACACTAGGTGTCATTACAAGCATAATTTTGGATTTTAATATGCTTTTATGATATAGGTTCCTGTAACGGAACTTAAATGTCTTATGACAGTTTAAAAGAGTAATGGTTATTTATTTGCTAAAAAATAAACGGAATTTATTAAAATATACATATATCCAGAAACTGAATTTTATTTTAAAAAATATGCCTGAAATTGCCCACTGCCTTTATTTATTTATTTATTAATAATACATTACAGAGTTTCCTCCAAATAGTATATAAAAAAATCGTATATTTAAAAAAAAAGTATAAATACAATTTAAAAAAAAAGTATATAATGCCATTTACCTAGTCAAATAGCATTTGAAGCAAAACTAAGCCGTATTTAAAAGCATTGTTAGAATAGATAAATATTAAATTGGTAATATTTCAAAAACTATAAATTTTTAAAATAATTTTTAAAATAGACATCCTTATACCAAATTTTCCTTATTTTTTATGCTTAATAGAATAAGATAAAAAAGATATGGGTTTCCATAAAAAAATTGACTGTTAAGGTTTTTGTCGTAATAATTTTTAACGATTATTTTTGACCACTTTATATTTATAAATTGTGAAAATATAGTCTTCTAAAGTAGTCCTTTCTCTACGAGAAATCCAACCCCAACTCATATTAAAGGCTTTTGTTTGGAAGAAATTGATGGTTATGTAATGGGCTGCAAACGTCATTTTTGACATAAAATTTAAAATAAGTCAAAAACGGTTATACTTAAGTATAAAACATTATACATAATTTATGTTTAAAATTTTTAAGCAGAATCTTAAAAATAAATAATATATAGGAGTGCTCCATTTAAAATAAGGAAGTTGGCATTAACTTCCGGTATAACCGGAAGTGGTAGAGCTGTCAAAATATTTTACTTGTGTGTCCCCAGTGAATTAATATTATTACCAAATTTTTAAAATGTTTCAAAGCTTATTTTTCGAGAAATCGATCGCGACAGTTCCCGGTGGGACACCCTGTAAAGAAGTGTTCCATTTAAAATAGCAAAAATGAGACCACTTTTGGTTAAACCGAATGTGTCACATAAAATCTAAAACATCAGAAATCTGCATCCTATCCAACCACAAATCCGACCAAAGTTTTAAAATCGTGTTATATTTCTTAATAAATGTAGTAATTTCGTGGGCACTCGGTATAGGTATGTAATAAAACATTTAACGTTACCTTAATTTATTTAGCAAGTCCTAATTCAATTAACTCTATTTAAGTACCGTGGATCACTTCCTAGCAAGAACATCAATTTAATTCAAGCAACAAGATATTAAACTTTTTCTAATGTCTAAATTTACTTCTTCCGCAATGTAGTACAGTAAAAATGACATCTACGTGTATGGTCTGGAATTAAAAGCGACACATCACGCAACTTTTTATAAAAACTGGATAATGGTTATTTGCCCGGTTTCGTTTTTATCAAAGGAATAGCTTGTTAGAGAAGAAATAGTGAAACGGGTAGTGAATTTGTTATACCCAATGAAGATGTACTTATAGAGTACTTGGATACATGTTTTATCTTGTAAAACATTATCTCAAATTTAAGTGTTAAGCTAATTTTGGAACAAATCTAATTTTCTTTTTTAATTGGAAGCATGTTTTTCGCTTTTTGTTTTAAATTTAAACAAACCATTTCCCAGCAAGCTCAAAATGCTATCTAATTCTACACTATTTAGTATATGGTGGTCACTGGTCATGTTAAAAGTACTACTTTGCTTTACCAATCCACATATGAAATAAAAGTTGAAATACTGATATATTAACCCATCTTTCTAGTATTTTTGAATCGTGAGTGTGTCGGGGTAGTGCCACCACAGACGTTATTCTTAAATAACTACTACCCAAAAATATTTCCCCGGCTGGAGATTGCACCTGGACCTAATGGGTTAGAGATCAAATACTCTGTTTACTACGCTTCCAGGAAGACCAGTTCTATTTAGAATTAATTATCTTTAAAATGACGTCAGTTGCTTCAGTTTTTATTTTTTATTTTTACATTTGTAATTTGGCTTTTAAATCTAAGCCCATCATAGCTTGCCTTATAGCTTTTTAAGTAATTTTTTCCTAAATGTGTTTTTGGGTAAAGTTAGTGTTTCAACTACATTACAAAAACTTTTATTTTAACGCAAATGGGGCAGCACAGGCAGACATACGCTACGCGGCCAGATTCCGCTTCCAATGGCGCAAATTTGGCCTATCAATTGCCGGCTGGCTCAGATCAAGCTCAGTTTATATACTTACGAAATGCGATTTGCGAGTTGCGAAACTTGTTCTATTTGGTCAATTTAAAACGATACATTCGAAAGTGACTAATTACGTGAGCCAGTCAGCGTTCGATAGGCCAAATTTGCGTTATTGGAAGCGAAATCTGTGCGCGTGGCGTAAGTCCATCTATTATAGCAGCAATTATAACGTAACTTAGCCTTTTTAAAGCTGCCCATCAAGAACTAAATTATTTTTTTAATGCCTGGTCTTTTTTCTTTTTAGGTGTTTTTAAAATTTAGTACTTACTTTTTACCAACAGATTAAATAATTCTAATTAAAATATTGTTGTATTGCATCTCTATAATGATAGCTCGTTCATCCCGTGCAAATCTACTCGTAGATATATAATAGGATGTTCCTTATTATGGTTGTGTGGCACATGTTGTATAAGTATAAGAGACAGGTTCCAATAATTGCAAAATCATTGACTTAACAAGTTAACAATTTAAGATTGCGGAACCAATCATACAGTGGTACGTGGCGAGATAGACAAAAACGAATATAAGTATTTAAAAAAAAACACTCTTACGCATCAACCAATTTAGAATTAATGAGCCCACAATTTAATGATAACCAGTATATATTTTTAAAACTGATCTTTTATTATTTTAAGAATGTGAGCATATTTTTTGTGTGTCGGTTTAACCTCTACTAGGGCCTAGACATTGCTAAGATTTTTTTTTATTTTTTTAAATCTAAAATACAAGACATAAGATTCACACCAAATAAACAGGATTATTTACGGTGAGTGTCTCATTCAAAGTCTGTTTAAGCGCGCCCTCACAACCAGTGGAACACCCATAATTTTTTTTGGAAGGGCTTCGGCAAGTACTTTAAATTTTATTAATTTAAAAAAACTCGGTATGAATTTTAAGACAGCAGTTCATCTAATCAAGTCTGCCAAAAAAGATTTAATTTCCTTAAGAAATGACGAACCATTTTTGCAGTTAAAACCCAAAGCTGAAGCTTCAGCAGGCTAGTGTGGAACCACTAAAGATTTTGTCGAAAAACGTAAAGAAAAACAAAAACTTATTATGATGAAGTTCAAAGCAACTATCAACATGAAGATGCAGAACAAAAATTTATGATCACCATATTCTAGGTAGCTTTGGATACTCTTATTGAAACATTAGAAACACGGATTGAAGATTTTATACAGATTTATAAAAAAATTCACTGTTTATTTGTGAAAATTTACACCCAACAAGTAAAAATATTGATTGTATTATGAAGCTGCTTAACTTTTATAAAAATGATTTATCGTTAGAAATTGTAGATGAATATAAATTCTTTTGCAGCTTCATGACCGAAGTTAAAAATGAAAATAAACTAGAAACAGAAGTAATATTACCATTTTTCAGGCTGTTTTTACAGTTTTCTTGCTCGCAAGTTTTTGTTGCTGCAACTTTTTGATCTGCTCACGCGCATTCTTCTCTTTTAAAAATTTGTTGCAATGTGCGCGGGCGCAGATCGAAAAATTGCAGCAAGAAAAAAATGCATGCAAGAAAACTTTCAAACTGTGAAAAAAGCTTAATAACAAACCATTTAAAGAACGTCCACCCAAATTTAATAAAATTATCTAATTTTTATACCATTGCAAATAATAGCGCCAGCGTTGAAAGGTCATTTAGTCGTTTACGCAAAATAAAATAATATCAAAGGACCACGTACTTTTGGGCGAACAGAGGCTAAACGAGTTAGCCCTAATAAGCATCGAGTCCGATTTTGGTCTTGATGTTGACTTGATGTTTTTAGTTAAGTCTTATTTTGATTTGTTTTTGCAGAAAAATATTTTAAAAGAAGAACAGAGGCTAAACGACTTAGCCCTAATAAGCATCGAGTTCGATTTTGCTCTTGATGTTGACTTGATGTTTTTAGTTAAGTCTTATTTTGATTTGTTTTTGCAGAAAAATATTTTAAAAGCTGTTTTTATATTTATAAATTTTCAAAGTGCGTTTTGTTTTAGTTAGGTTGTAATTTATAATTAAAAAATTATAGAAGAATAATCAATTATGTAGATTTCGCATTTTTATTTGTACATAACTCATTTTAATGTACTTGTCTTGGTGGTGCCAGCAAAAAATATTTATTAGTATACTGCTCTATGAAAAGTTAGGCCGCCCCAATAATAGTTCGCCCCCTCCGCCCTTTGACTCACACTACGCCACTGTACTGAGGGTACCATAGTGGGACAACAAATTCTAGTTTGATCTCCTGGTCTATTAGAATCTTATGTTTTGATGTTGTTAAAGTAATGTTATTTTAAAGCAGCCACGTCAAAAAATTTCTAAATATAAAGCCCCGTCCAGATTTGCAACAAATCGCCGCTCCGCATTATAAGTTTTACTCACATATCTATATACAAGATATAACAATATATTTCACATTTGTTAATAGTTTAATACTAAAATACTTTTTTGTATTATTTTTTTTAACCACTAACCTCAGACTTGTTATTTTGTTGCGTTTGCTTCATACTCGAAGACAGATTCGGTGTACATCGGCGATATTTGTTATAGGTGTACAATATCATTGGCTTTCATTTTCTTTGATCTGACCCAAAAAAACCGACAATCTGTGAATCGCAGTGACCCATTCGCCAAACAATTAAATTGAGCGCAAACAATTATGTTTTGTTGTCACGGTCTTGGTGCGGACAGTGGCCCGGCGGCGACGTTATTCGGCACGATGCGCAGTTGCAGTCTGGACGGGCATTTTGAATTAAACTGACCATTCCTGGTACTAAACGGCACGGCGACTTGTTGCAAGTCTGGGCGCACTTTAAGGAATACGATTTCTTGTAGACCAGGAGACACTTCCCTACTTAGATTTTATTGTTCCAGTGTTTTTTTTTTAGGCACGATTTTCATAGGCGTAAGTTTGTGTAAAGCTACCATTCTTAGACGTTTCAATTTTCAAAATATTTCCAATTTATTGATTGTTTATATGGCATATAATGTAAAAAATTCTTAGTTGGCTATGATGGCATTAAAAGACGGGAGCAAAATAACATACAATCTCTTAGCATTTAATTGTTTTCCAGTGCCATCATAGCTAATTCAAAATACATTAGGTATGTATATCCTAAAATTCCACAATATCTAAAACCTAAAACGGCACCATCAAATATTAATTATTTTTAGTCGTATACGAGGATTTCTCAAAAAGTATAAATTTTGCTCCAGATAAAAGTACCTTTATTTTTGACAATCTTAAAAAAACAAAATATGTTAAGTATTAAAAATAACTTTTATACAAGGTCCGGCAATAGGATTGACCTGTTTTAAAAAGATTGCCATGGAAATATCGTTTATTTGACAAACGTCAAATAGTGATAAAACTGAAGTTTACTGTTGGAAATTTTGTGTTTCAATGGCAAATTGGCCAAATAACCAACGGACCTTTGCTGTAGAATCGTTTATCCTGACGCAGTCAATTGTGCCAATTCAGAGAAACTTTCAACGTAAATTTAATTTGCCAGTGCGTGCTAACGTTCCAACAAGAAATGTAATTTTAAGATGGGTAAGAAATTCTTTTTACTTGTCCCCAAACACTTTCCCAACTTAAAGAAAAAATTATTAAAGAGATACATTCGATAACCATGAACGTAGATTTATTGACGCGTGTTATGCGCCATTTCTACTCCAATATGCAGCAGTGCATTGAAGAAGGCGGTGGTCATCTTAAGAATGTAATTTTTGCAAACTGAAAGTGTTATTTCCAGAATTATATTTTTAGTTTTAGTAACAACAGGTCGAAATATATTTTTGGTATCTTTACAGTGGCCCAATAAAAACGTTTATTTAATCCTACTGCCGGACCTTGTATATGCAAACCTGTTTATTTAAAAATATATATATATATATATATATATATATATATATATATATATATATATATATATATATATATATATATATATATATATATATATATATAATTTGCGCTAACGTTGAGAATATAGGTTTATACATTGGTAGATGGTTATTTTCGTATATTGACAGTTTTAAAATGTAATATGTGACAAAAGCTTAAGGACTGTCAAAACAGTGAAAGTGTCAGTGTATCAGAATAAGTTTTCACTAATGTACAATCCGTAATTACTCATCATCAGCGCACGAAAAAAATTTTAAGAAGGATTTTTTTTGTAAATAAATAAGTTTGCATATTTAAAAGCTATTATAAATTCTAAACATTTCTTTTTTTTTAATTTCATTGTTGTCCAAAATAAAGGTACTGTCCTCTTTAGCAAAATTTAAAATAAAGTAAGTCTTTGACACCTTTTTGACTGAGATAAAGTTCGTTAGATCGTTGTATTTTGGTCCAAGGAATTTGTGGTAGCAGTGTAACATTTTGTACAGACGTTTTAGAGACACCCTGTATAGTTTTTAGATAATTGGCGTACCTAGTTGTTGGTGGGCTGCCCACATAAACACCATTTTATTTCAAATAATATTTTATAATTTTTACAAATGGTTATTCGGAAAAATATTATTAACTAAAAAAAATGCTGTCTTTGAGAAGAGGGCAGCATGAGGGCTCGAAAACACATCGGACATAAGATCCACACCAAATAAACAGGGTCATTTACGGCGTGTATCTTATTAAAAGATTTCGAAACCTACTGAGGGTACCATAGTGAATAGCTTAATAAAAAAACTACTGCGTTTGGGAAGATGGCTATAACATGAGGGCTCCGAAAGACGGCGGACTGTCGCGAATAGCACTTATTTTTACATTAACCTTATAATGGGTGTCAATGAATCTATTGGGCAAGATATAACTCCTTGAGTAAAACATATCAAAAAGGGACTTGGTAAAGGTAAAAGGTATGGAAAGCTAGGAGTTTTCGCATATTACTTATGGCTGCAATTTTAAATTTTGTATAAAACACCCTATATATTTCATCATTTGTGGATCTCCAAATAAGAATATAAGAATTTTAAAAGTGTTTACGAATACTTCATTTTCTAGAGCGATTTTTATTATTGCATCTAGGTAACCATGATCCCTTATTTATGTAGAAGAAGAGGTGGTAATATGGAAACCCTCTTTGTTTTTTCCAAAAAATAAAAAGTAGAGGTGGTATTGTTATGTCTTTTTTAAATAAATTCTCTTATATGTTAAAAAATCACGTGCTCTACTCAAATAAAAATTATATGATAAAGGGTTAAGTGCTATTTTCATTTTCTGAGAAATAGTCAAAAGTTGCAGTTCGAGAAATTATGGTGGTAATATGAAACCTAGAGTGGAAACAGAAATATTTTCATCCTGAACATTTCTGACAAGCCCACAGTAAATAATTTTCACACTGATGCCACAATTCTCCTGGTTAGTAGTTCTTCAGAGTACTTTAGGTTGCAAAATATACAAAAGGCATCAACATCCTGACTTGGTTCCGAAAAATGCATTAATTCCAACTTAAAAACCGAACAAAATACTATTGGTTAGTTAGGTCAGATGAAGATCTTCATTTTTGAATAAAATCCTCTTTATATTACTATTTTCTTAGGGGTTCCATATTAGCAAAACACAAACCATAGAAAAAAATAATAAATGGTGCAAGAAAAATATATTTTTTATGCTATTTTTTTTTATTTGGTAAATAAACTGTATTGCCCACACTTTAAATGAAGTTTGTAACTGAGCTACTAAATAAGAGATTTCGCTAGCAGTTAAGGAGTAAACTGGGGTTCCATATTACCCGCAGGGTTCCATATTATTACCTTTTCCTCTACCTATTTAAATCCAATAGCACATAAATTGGTGTCCTTGGATTCGTCCAAAATCCATTCTTTAAAAAGTGCTTGCTTAGAAAGGTTGCTATTTAAAAAATAATATTGTTTGGGTAAATTGTTATATTTCTATCTTTTATACTAGTCAGTAAAACTTTGTGATTGTTTTAATTTGACATCTTGTAGGATACTTATAATATTTCGTGATAATAATATTAAAAATGACTGAGGTAGCCTTAAAAACCGTTTAAAATGTCACATTCTAATTGAGAAATATCCCAGAAATCTAAAAATTAACTAAAAAACTTAAGAGCTATCCGCGCTGTATTTTTACTTACCTAATTCAAATCTTATCAATAATTTTCTCAAAAGTCAGTGGCGTACAAGTTTGTGACTAAAATATTCGTAAATTCCTCTTGAGACCCCACTGGACTGAGTAAATTTAATCAAGCTGAAGATAAATTAGCCTTTTAATACAATAAATATCACTGCTAAATTTTATTAAAATTGGATAAGTGGTATTTAACATATAAAAAAAACACTTTTTGAAAAAAGTTTAACACCCTGTATCTAGAAAGCAATGCCTTTTTGATCCCATATTTACATAAACTCTCGATCACTACGTTTAAATCGAATATTTGAAGCTAGCTTGAGTTAAAGCGGCTTTTAAAAGTGGCCTGAAAAAAGCGATATAAACGCGCTTAAAAATGACTTGTCCAAGTCAAGACTGAAAATAAGTAGGGTTGCCTTTACTGAAGCCGATCAGAAACACCATATAAACCATTGAGGATAAAAGGTCATTGATATAAACGATTTAAGCGGGCTTAATAACTGCCTAACTTCAAATGAATGATTCCTCGAACGTCATCAGTGTCAATTTCATATGTGATTTTGACATTTTTATAAAAAATATGAGTTGAAAAACAGGTGAAAAAACTTTAAAACCCGCTTAAACCAACAACAGCACATAATACGGAACGAATTAAAAAGTGAGGTTTGTTTTTCATTTGATGTCTACTCTGATGTTGGATGCAAAACTGCAGCATGCGTACGACGATGGCCTGAAATGTACTTGACTTCGATTTTAAAAGCAACCGAAATAAACATGTAGTCTTGGAAATCGCTTTAAAGCCGCTTTGTTTTCAAGCCAGCTTTAACTATTCGATATAAACGTAGTCTATTATATTTTTGAATAGTAGATTGTAGGGTATGCCCTTAAATTTTTTAACGACATTCTGTGATAAAGGGTGTTTCATTTAGAAAGTCAAAATTGGAGCTTTTTTTCGGTTAAACTGGAAGTGACTGGAAAGTGAAAAATATTCCAAAACTCTCCTCTTCGCCTACTATTTACCTGTACCAAGCAGTGGCGACGCCAGAGGTGGCTCGAGCCACCCGTGAAAAATTGGTGGCCCCCTGTAAGGTGGAACATAAGAAGAGAAGAAATAGGTACTAGAAGTTAAAAGTTCCGGGACACAAAATAACATTAGAGTTGAATATTTAGATTTAGAATGATACAAATAACGACCTTTTTTGCTTCCCAAAGTTATTGCGGGACAGGGAATAATATTATAGTGGACTAAAGAGTTTGAGCGGGAAGACCTATTTTTGTTTGTCCCTTAAAATTATTGCGGGACAAAAGATAACATTTTAGTGGAATAACGAATTTAGGATTTTTATCGGTAAGGAAATTTTTTTTTACTTCAAAAATTTCATGGTTTAAAAAAACTGCCACCCCTAAAAATGTTTGGCCACCCCTTGGCTACCCCTAAACCAAAAAGCTGGCGTTGCCGCTTGTACCAAGTCTTATTTTGATATGTCTAATATTTTAGTAGGTTATGGCTTGTTTTATGAATTAATTGACACTCGGTATAACCGGTCTTACTTATCCACTGTCGCTGGATTGGTAGGATCATTTAAAACTTTTCCATTATCTTATGATCCTTCTCGAATCTCCAGATCCATAAAGTTTCTTATTGTGCTTAAGAGAAGACAGAATATTATTTGATATTGCCAAGTCGATTAAAATTGTTCGTCTGGAAAGTTTATGATTTAGTGCAAACTTTAGTCCATTATGTATTACCTGTAATACCGTAATGAAACGAGCAGTAGCTGATATTAGCAAGGTCCATTTAGTGGGCAAGACATGGAATACTTTTTATTTGTAATTGGTCAGAAAGTTTTGTTTCTCATAAAATGGCCTGTCTGGTCTTAAATTATAATAGTATTAGTTACTTTTATAAACAATATACAGGGTTTGCCACAAATTTTAAGGTGTTTTTTTTAACGTGACAACGTCTTATAATTCGATGGACCCGGCTGCACGTACCAAAAACGTGACTAATGCGGCGTTACATTTAAGGCTTCAAGTGCAAGCAAGTGCGGGGAACGAGCGGCAAAGAGGCACAAACACCGCATCGTTCGACATCTGATTCTCTCCTACTTGAGTGAGCGTGCAGTGAAAAGGGAATGTGGTGTCAATTGTTTTTTAGCAACGATAATTGCGGCTATAAAGGTAATGATTCTTTCGACGTTGTCACGTTCAACTATCGTCAGTAAACCGACTTTGCGGACAACCGATTTTGTATTAAATATAGTCGAGTGAAAGTCGCTTTCTATTCGGATACAGTACTATACAGGATGTAATTTAATTAATGGCTAAAAATACAGGATATGATTCCCAAGCCTATTTTAGAAAAAAACTTAACATACTAGGTGTCCGGAAAGGTGATGTAAAAAATGATAGGGGTGATAGAGTGAGCTAAAATAGTGTTAGTACTGTTCCGAAACACCTCGTATAAAAACACGTGTCTTCGTTTTTATACCTTTATTAACAATGGAACGTAACTATGGTTACAACAACGACAAAATCTACTCTTGTCAATGTCTCGAAGTTTACAACACAAAAGTCGAATTTATACTGACTGATCGAAGGCTTCCCGTCGCCCTTTTATAGTATGGTGGAAGAGTAAAGAATGATCTAGAATCTTCGAGAAATATCGTGAAAATTCCATAGTACAGGATGGCATAAAAGTTCTTAAAGGATAATTCAGGCGTTTTCGGAAACCTTCGAAAGTGATGAAAGAACTTGGAAAAATTAAGGTAAATTATTTAAATAAATTAACAAACTAAATTAAATGATCCTAACTCTCTAAAATTCTATAACCTAAACACATTTTTGAAAGTCTGTAACATTGCCCCCTTCCAAGTTTTGATCGTCTCGATCATGTATCTTCACTGTCTTGATAACGGCTTAGCCTTTCTAGATGTACTACTTTCATCTTTGCCTCTGGACTCTTCTGTATACGGTGAACCCCCTTGATTCTTCTCGTATTGTATAACGAAACGTCTTCACCTTCTTCTGAGTCTTCAAACCTTGCTTGATTAATGCTCTCTGAACTTGGCGGTAATATGACATCTTCTGCAAGTACCACTTCTCGAATTGTTGTTTCTTTACTTTTGGAAATCTCATCACAATTTCCTCATTGTTAGTTCTCAGTACCCGTTGTGGAAGGTCTAGTACAAACTTCTGATTTTTCATAATGTCAAGGCCGAGAATAACTTCGTCCATTATATCGGCAACAAACACAACGTGTGTAAATGTTGTTGTTCCTAGGGTAATTCTAGCTTCGTGTATGCCTTGAACTGGTATGACTTCACCATTGGCAGTTTCCAAAATATAATTCTTCTCAGGTCGGCATATTATACAGTGGGATATGATGTTTGGCCTCACGATGGTATGTGTAGAACCAGTATCTAGTACCATCTCACATTCTCGACCGCATAAATTTCCAGGTACTACCAAGCTGGAGCCATTGTTCTGTAACCGGGATACTCTAATTGTTGTTGTTGATGGTTCTTGGTAACACTTAGCCAGGTCTCGCCCCTTGAACTGGGAGTCTTCTGCACTACTGGAAGAGGCCTGAAAACTGGAGCAATTTCTCTGTATATGCCCCTCTTTACCACACTTCCAACAACGAATGATATTTCTTCTTTTAAATGTAACTCTGTTGTCTTTTTCAGTTTGTTGATTACGTATGATTTCTTGCAACTCCTGTATCACTCTGGTCAAATTAGTATATGGATTGCCATCTTTTGGTGGATAATTTGTTCTTCCAAGTCTTGCCTGAGTTCTGGATGTCCGCTTTGCTGTTTCAAACTGAAGTGCGTAAGCAAGAGCTTCAGAAATTTTCTTAAGCTTGGCCATTCTTAATGCTTGACTCATATCTGGATCACGTAGACCTTCAATAAAACTGCCAACAGCTAGTTCTTGTTTTATTTCTTCCGGGTAGGCTGGATATGACAGGTTAATTAGATGTACAATATCTGCTTCATACTCCTGGAGACTTTCGTTGTATTTCTGTCTTCGTCCATGGAGTTGCGCCTTATAGACTTCTTGTAGATGGGTTTCGCCGTACCTCATCTCCAGAAACATGACAATCGATTCATAATCGGACAACTTTTCTTCGGGAATGTTTCTTAACACCTCCATGGCTTTTCCTCGAAGAGCAAGTACAAGAGCTCGTGCTCTTTCTGTTGGGCTCCAGTTGTTGCCGTTTGCAGCTGCTTCAAATTGTCTAAGGTACGTAACCCACGGTACCTTTCCGTCAAAAGTTGGTGGTTTCATAACAGTTGCTGGAGTACCACATCCTGAGACTACCCATTTACTGGCAATATTTTTAATTTGCTGCTGTAATTGTTGAACTTCCTGTTGCATTTGCTCTTTGACTTGTTGAACTTGATCTTGGACTAGTTGCACCTGACTATGAACCAATTGTACAGTCTGCTGCATTTGTTCTTCCACTTCTTTAACATCCTCTTTGGTAAGTTTTAACTCAAGCAACATCATTTCATCTTGACCGTTATAAAATTCCCCTTTTAGATTTTCTCTGATCTTCACCATCATCTCTTTTAATTCTTGCTTCATTTCTTCTTGACTGGTTCGAATTTCAAGCTTTATTTCTTCTAAACTGGACTTCATTTCGTTTTTAAAGTCTTCTTGTTTTTCTATCATTAGTTTCATAAGTGCACATATTTCCTCCATAGCTTCAGTCTGCTTTCTTGCTCCTACTGGCATCCAATCTTCGTAACCACTTCGGCTTCCTCGGGTAATCTCGTTCCGCTTCACTTTCTTCGGGTGACTTCATCCCACTTCCGACACCAAATGTTCCGAAACACCTCGTATAAAAACACGTGTCTTCGTTTTTATACCTTTATTAACAATGGAACGTAACTATGGTTACAACAACGACAAAATCTACTCTTGTCAATGTCTCGAAGTTTACAACACAAAAGTCGAATTTATACTGACTGATCGAAGGCTTCCCGTCGCCCTTTTATAGTATGGTGGAAGAGTAAAGAATGATCTAGAATCTTCGAGAAATATCGTGAAAATTCCATAGTACAGGATGGCATAAAAGTTCTTAAAGGATAATTCAGGCGTTTTCGGAAACCTTCGAAAGTGATGAAAGAACTTGGAAAAATTAAAGGTAAATTATTTAAATAAATTAACAAACTAAATTAAATGATCCTAACTCTCTAAAATTCTATAACCTAAACACATTTTTGAAAGTCTGTAACAGTACTCTACATAAAAAAAGTTCTATCATGCTTCGTTGGGCAGATATTGACTTTCAAAGTTGGTATAAAAAAACTTATTTCAATTACACCTTTTGAACTGTTTGCACAGTACCAATGAATGGGTTACTAAATAACCTCATAATAATGCTTCTTTTTATAGGTGTACAGCTGTTCAGTAAGGCGCAATTTTACAGGGTGCGACGATTTTTTTCATTTAATGTATATGTGCATTTTTAATACTGTTAACAAATTCGACATTTTGCTTTGTCCGTTTAAGTTCTTTATCATTTTTGCACAAAGAAAAGTATACCTAATTTGAATCGATATCTTGGACCGTTTTTCACAAAATCGAATTTAAATAATAATAATTAAAAAATCCAGTTTTATTTTAAAATTCTTAAAATGTGGTAAACTTATTAAAAACGGTGTGAGCCCCTTAAACTTTATAATACAGGTAAAGGCTGTTTTAAGAATTTTACCATATTTTAAAATTTTTTGGAAAAAATTGAATTTTTTTGTTACTTACAAAATGATATTATGTTTGGACTTTAAAGGCGATATTATGACAAACGGTCCAAGATATCGATTTAAATAAGGTATACCTTTTTGTACTAAAAGATAAAGGAATTAAGCGGTCAAAGCAATTTGTCAAATTTCTCACCAGTGTTAAAAATGCATACATTAAATGAAAAAAATCGTCACACCCTGTATAATTCCGACTTACCCAACAGCCGTTTACCTATCAAAAGAAGCATTACTATAAGGTTATTTTGTAACCCAAATATTATTGGTACTGTGGTAACAGTTTAAAAGTTATAATTGAAATAACTTTTTATATCAACTTTGAAGGTCAAAAATACTAACATTATTTTGGCTCACTCTATCACCCCTATAATTTCTGACCTTACCTTTTCAAACACCCTGTGTGTCCTATACCCCTTAACTTTAAGGCTGCAGGAAGTAGGAGTTTTAAGAAAAAAATCCTTATAAGCTTTAAAGATGTTAAGATGATTGTTTAAATATATAGTTAATTTTAAAAGATTGTATTAAATTTTAAACTAATAAAAATTTCTTGTTGGGAAAATCAAAATAATTTATTGTGTAGTATTCTCTCCGGTAAAAACCTATGCTAATGGTACTTCTAAGAAAAAAATCAAGCAAAGAAATTGTCTTAAGGTGTACAATAATTTTAAAAGGATTCTAAGTATAAAAACAAAAAAAGTTTAATTCAAAAAGCCACCTTAACTATATCCAATTGGTTAATTTTTTGAATCAATATTTTATGTAATTTTGTTTTTTTTCCTTTATCCTTTGACAAAAAAACAGGGTTGATATCACATTTCACAAAAGAAATTAAGCCCTACAGCACCACCCTGATGTATTGTTAAAAAGTAAAATATCTACCTGAGTATTAACGGAAGAAACTTCCCTGTTTTCACAACACGTTTTACCTGGAGGGTTGGGGAAACTGATACTATTATCAGAGGTTTATACTTGGGATAATGTATGCTTATTATTTATTAAAGTAAGTTTGAATATGTACAGTGGGTCCAATCTAACTTGTCCACATTTTAAATGTATATAATTATTTTATTTCCTAACTTTAAAAAATGATCTAAAAACCAACTTGTACAGTGAATTATCAAGTTTTTTTTATCTGTGATGAAGATTTTACAATTATAATTTACTAGCCGACTTCGTTGGGCGTTAATTATATTTTGTTCTGAACTTTTTTCAATCATAATAAAATATAGCCTATAGTATTCTTTTATAGTGTAGCTTTCTAATTGTAAAAAAATTTCATCATCGGTTCAGTATTTCCAAAAATTAGCCCTTACAATTAAACAATCAACAATTGAACTAACTCTGGCGGGCGACACCGGGGTTTTATATATTCAGAGAGCTGGCTTTAGGATATTCGGGAAAGTTTGAGAATATTTTTCCTTTTTACACCTTATAAAGTTTAAATACTCGACAACAGATGGCGCCACAACACTTAATTTCCACTGAAGGATTGGAAAAGCCCTTATATCTTTAAAAATACGTCCTCTAGGTTAAAACGGAAACTTTCTTGTTCGAGGGGGATAAAGGACTATTACACTATATAAGTCCCTTTATCGTATCGCCACTCATTTTTAAGGTTTATCTGCACGCACATTTTAATAACTTAGTTTTATTATATATAATGATGTAACAAGTGCATAAAGTGATACTTTTTTTACGAATGAGAAGTTTTACAGCACGAGCCGTTAGGCGAGTGCGGCAATCCCATGAGTAAAAAAGACACTTTATGCATGTGATACATACTATATTTTTTCCACGACCGTATACAAATGTTCCAAAATACCATTTTATACATGTTTTATTTATCTAAACTTATTAATTTTAATTTTTGCAGCACAGCTATTATATTGCAACAAAAAATCATAGTCTCCTTATTTTTGGGAGGCAATTATCCTCTTTATAACTATTATTCTTATTATTTAGGTTTAGAAAATTGTTTGTACTTACTTTTTGTAGAAATAATACTAAAAAGTATAAATTCTTACAATATACTTGTACCAAGAGTTTGTAGTGGGATACCATGAAATGCGTTAAGGTTTAGCAGTGATTATTTATTTATTATTAAAAAAATCCGTCATTAAAAATAAGGAACAGCTTAACATGGGTTACTTCTGGTTAGTAGACATCTTTTTTTAAGGTACAACTATAAACTCTTAAAAAGTTTTATGAGTTTTCCTTAAAAATGCAGCATTTTCTCGTTATTTGCCTTTGAGTCTCTTAAATTTTGCATTTGTCGAAAAAAGCTAACCATTTACACGCCGCGCCGTATCTCGGTTTGTATCATAAAAAATTCTAACTAAATTTGTTTGGTTTTAAAAGTTACAATTTTGCTTTCCACAGTTTTTTAGTGTAATGCATATTTTTTGAGTTCTTCGCAAGTATTTGCACATTTTTTTGCTTAAAATTTTTTTTATCGTTTCCTGTGGTTAAAATGTAGTTTAATGTAAAAATTTCCACCCAGTGGCAACCACCCCCAGGATTTTGGCGTCCTTCGGTTCAAAATAGATTTTGATTTTTGGGCTATTCCCTACTTTCTGTTAAAACCCCTCGTCCGCTTCGCGAACTCGTGTATTTATTAATTTTCATTAACATTCAACTATTTTCAAGCACAATCATCCTAAAAATATATTGGATGGTTTAATCGAATAAATTTGTAGGTCTTGTAAAAAATGATAAAATAAGGAATTTGACTATGTCTAAGGCCTTATGAAGTATTAAACAGTGCAGCAAGTTATCAAATAAAAACTTAATAAATTCCATAAAACCTAACGCTATTTAATATCACACCGGAGATAAAGTAATAGAAATGATTCAACGGTTAAACCCGCACCTGATAACTTTTAATTATTATGTACTTAAACGGTATCTAATGGTTTAATGGAGTTTTGCAAAAACGACAATTGCAACAGCCTTAGGCGTGCCACATTATTACGGATAACACAGGCGACATAGAAAATAAGCGGGTCATGGTACGTAGACCATTAAAAAGATAATATTTAAACTTATGTTCTGCTATGTGGGTGGGTTAAACACTTAATTACTTTTAAAAAAATACTTACGAAACTTACTGTATTGTCAATCTATTTATGGGACCTGAGATGATTTATTCGCATATCTACATAAACAACTTAAACACTCGTATTTACTTATTGCCAAACGACAATTAAATTATTAAAATATTTTTTTAAAGAGAATATAAATAGAAAGTATGTTGGTCAATCAATTATTTTTCTCTTTATTTTTCTAATACTTATTTATTTTATATAATGTGTAATTACTCGCTTAATAATCAATTCTAATCTGCAATGGATCAGAGCACTTTAAAAAGTTTTACTGATAAAACTAGAAAAGTCCACATAAGGTACGTCTTAAGCCGCGTCCAGACTTGCAACAATTCGCCAAAGATCCGTCCAAACAAAACAACCTATTTGCGTGCTCTTTTGATGCATAAAACCGACAAGCCCTTGAAAACGACCTGAATTCCGTCCACTTCCACGTCCGCGCTATGTGGGGCTATGGAGCGCGCCATTTGGCACGGCGAATTGTTGCAAGTTTGGACGCAGCATTATGTATACATAAGTTATTCAAACCCATAACACCAGGATAAAAAGGCAGTCAATCATTAAGCCATATATCCCAAGGACAATCAAATTGTCCTACGGAAAACCATTCATTTATCCAAGTCACTGTTTTTCCAAGAGACTGGTTATCCAACGAACATTTTTTGAACTTTGTAAAGCTTAAACTGTCTGAACATGTTTTTATTTGTGTTGTTGTGTATACCTTTTTTTGTGCAGAAATGTTAAAGGAATCAAACGGTCAAATTTGTGACCTGTGTTAAATATTCATACATAAAATGAAAAAACTTCATCTCCCCTGTATAATTCCGACTGCCGTTTACCTATAGAAAGAAGCATTTGTATAAGATTATTAGTTGTATCATCGGTATTGTGATAACATTTTAAAAGTTATTATTGAGTTAAGATTTTTTTAAATTCTAACTTTGAAGGTCAATAACTCCCTAACGAAGCGCGATAAAACTTTTTTTTATATAAAGTACTAACATTATTTTAGCTTTCTCTATCACCCCCAATATATATGACCCTACCATTTTAAACATTCTGTATATCTTTAAAAAGGCGTACATGTAGCAACACCTAAAAGCATATATTTGTTTAACTTTCCCAGACTCGTATCTAAAGTCTCTAATGTTGAGATCAGCAATAATGGTATCACTTAAAACGAACATCCTCCATAAATTAAGGCTTTCCATAAGGCCAAAACCCATAAAATTGGATTTATAAGTATTTAACATTTAACATCCTGTTTATAGCACCTTCGGTATAAAATAGCTATTAGGCCTTATTTACCTTACAAGATGCGTATCTAGATGCTGTTTCTGCCTATTACCTTTTTGGCTTCTATTCCAAGCAAATTTTGTATTCATAATTATTCTGTGGTAATTATTTAAACTTAAATTGGCTTAAATAATCCTGCCCAATTAGTTACATAATTAGCACACATATTTCACAAATATTTAATACCAAAGACTTTTGAGAGTAGTAAAACACCGGTTATACCTACCTTATCAAGTAATGTTTTTTAAAAATAAATTAACAAGAAAAATAATTGGCAACCTTCCTTTTCTGCGTTTTCATATACCATACACCCAGTATGTAGACGAACCTCAATAATAATATTCTATTCCTAAAGATTGTATTTTTGTCCACTGTTAAAAATTACTCGAATACATTAAATACGTCGTGCTACTTTAAAATGCAGAGCCTAGTTTCAAAGCGTACAGGGTGGGCCAAATTCGACACTTTTAATGTTTTACAAAAAAACTGACCCCTATTTGCGAGGCTCAAATTTTAAGACAAATTTACTAGTCAAAACCGCAATTCGCTATTTTGCGTCGTTTTCTCGCTACAGCGTGTTTCTTAATTTATTGCGTTTCTTTTATTCTTTATACCTTTTTTATTTTTAAATATTTTCCTATTCTGTAAAAACATTTCTGCAGCAGCTTTTTATGCATATTGCAGATATAATTTTAGTTTTTTCGGGGGTGGCATATTTTTGACTAATTTATTTATTTTTGAAATTTTAAATGGAACACCCTGTATATTTTTTTACTATTAAAAAGTTAAAAAAATTACCATTTCAAAAATGTGTTACACTTTAAATTTCTTCTTAGCCGTTTTGGAGATATTGCATGTTTTGTCATTTTTGTGACTGATATTGGTTAGATAGTAGGCCATGAAAAAGTAATTATGTTTTACTTTAAACAATCGTGTTATAACTTTTGTTTTATATTGACTGGAATGACGAGAACTCATTTTTATTTATAATTTATTAACGCAAATAGGGGTAAAAATAATCCTATTTTTTGGTATTTTAAATTATTTGTTAATATTTTGCCCTAGGAACTTTTTGATCAGGTTTTATTAAAACGTTAATATTGAATGTAACAAACAACCATTAGGTTTAGCTTGTGTTTGTTTTTCATGGCCATTTTTTACCTGTATACATAAAAATGTATTTTACATAAAACATTACGTATTGGGAAAACCTGATCAAAATGTTTTTATGGCAAAATATTAACAAAATAATTTAAAATACTTATGAAATATAATTATTTTTACCCATATTTGCGTTATTAAATTGTTAATAAAAATGGTTTCCCGTCATCGCAGTGCATAAAAAACAAAAGTTATAACAAGATTGTTTAAAGTAAAACATAATTACTTTTTTCGTGGCCTACTATCTAACCAATATCAGTCATAAATGACAAAATATGCAAAATCTCAGAAACGGCTTAGAAGAAATATAAAGTGTGACACATTTTAAAAAAAAATTAACAATTTTAATGGTGAAAAAGTATACAGAGTGTTCCATTTAAATTTTCCAAGAATAAATAAGTAAATCAAAAATGCACAACCCTAGAAAAACTAAAATTATATCTGCAATCTGCAGAAAAAGTTGCTAAAGAAATGTTTTTACAGAATTAAAATATATTTAAATATAAAAAGGTTTAAAGGATTAAAGAAAACGCAAGAAATTAGGAAACACGCTGTAGCGAGTAAACGACCCAAGATAGCGAATTGCGGTTTGCACTAGTAAATTTGGCTTAAAATTTGAGCTTCGCAAATGGGGGTCAGTTTTTTGTGTGTCCCAATATCTGTCTGAATGTGGTAGACAATGATTCAGTCACATTCAGTAGTGATACTTAAAAATGTCGGACTTCCATTGTCTTTATTTTTAATTATTTACATCTCTGTCCGTTTTTTACACTTGAGACAGAGATAAGACTGCCCGAAACGTTGTGCGAATAAGTAAAAATATAGACCAGTAGTTTTATTTTTCAGCGCTGAACTTAAATAAATTACTCACTTTTTAGGCCATCACCACATCCACAACTGAGTGTTCAAACTTAATAAATAATGCATTACATTTAATGTCTAGGTTCTTTGTTTATTTTCTTTTTCGATATAACATAAAAATCTAATTTTGGAGATTGTTTGCTTGAAACTAGCCCCTCAGAATGTTCTTGAGGAATGTTTGCAAATGCGTGGAAAGGAGGCGGTCTAAGGCAACAATGAATCGACACCGATACGTCATCATATTTAAAATGTTTACATGCAGGCTTGTGTATGTCTATTCTTTAAATGCTAGTGTTCAATAGACTAAAAGTCAATTAAAGGTATCGAGCTATAACAACCTTATATACATATTATACAGGGTGTCCGGAAATTCCGTTCGTATATTTTAAGGGGTGATTCTACACAAAAATATATGAAAAAAGTCTCATATGAATAGTGTGTTAAAAGTTAAAAAAAAATGTGTTTATTTTGTAATAACTTTTATACCAATGAAGATATTTTAAACAAATTTGGGGGACGCCTCCTATGCATCAAAAGATTTTTTTACCAGTCGTTCATAGGATGTTTAAGGTAAATATTTTTAAGGAAAAATGGTGCTGCATGCGCTGCATTTTTCTAAAATAAAAATATTTTTAAAATATCCAATTAGTTTGACACAAATTTGATTTCTTGACTTTTTTTCATTTGATGCACGGTTTCGCGTAAACAAATAAAAACAATTTCTCGGCATGGTCAAATCCTCACCTAATTAAAGAATAAATATCGAAGGTAATTTTTTACTCTAAATTTGATATTATCCATACGAAATGACCATGCCGAGAAATGGTTTTTATTTACTTACGCGAAAACCGTGCATCAAATGAAAAAAGTCAAGAGATCCAATTTGTGCCAAACTAAATGAGCATTAAAAAAATATATTATTTTAGAAAAATGCAGTGGCGTACCATTTTTTTTCTTTGGATGCCAAAAAATGTCTTTTGGTGCATAGAAGGCATCCCCCAAACTTGTTTAAAATATCTTAATTGGTATAAAATCTATAAAAGTTATAAAAAAACACAATTAAAAAAAAATTAACAGCCTGTAGTTCAAAAACTACGTTTTTTTATATAAAAATAGATAAGAATATAAAAGCAACGAATTTACTTATTTTAAGTAGATTTTTTCTTTAGTATTCATTTATGCTAATCACTACATACTATAAAGTAAAGTCGCTTTTCGCGTCTGTCTGTAATATGTATATGTATGCTTAGATCTTTAAAACTACTCAACGGATTTTAATGCAGTTTTTTAAATATATATAGTGGTTCAATAGGAAGGTTTTGGTTCGGTTAGATTTCTGGTTAGTTCTTATTAAACAAGAAGCTACCGTACAAAGGCAAAAGAGTCTAATCGCAAAAATACAGTTTGAAGAAAATCGACATATTTTATCCGTTTTGATAATAAACTGTTTTGACACCGTACTAACTTTAAAACCTTCCCTAAAAACACTGGTTAAATATCAAAATGTAAAACTCTCGTTGCACCAAAGACAATTGTAGTTTCGCTATAGACATCCAGAACAATGCTAAATTTTTGGTCAGCTTGGACGCTTCACTTCGTGGAATTTATGTAGCGGGTATCCATAGAGTATAGACGTAAACAGTAGGGTAGGGCGGGGCTAGTTGAGCAATTTTTCACTTGATCGGTTATAGCTCTTCAAAAATAAGTCTTTATGACTTACAACGCATACTGATGGATTAGCAATTTATTCCTTATTAATAGTGTCCATAGTAGTTTCTTTCTAATAAGTCGAATTTAGGAGCTACATCTATTTTAATGTAAGTAGTTCAGTACGCCCAACGTACCCCATAGGTGGGGTAAGTTGAGCAAGGGTATGGGGCAAGTGGAGCACTTAGAAAGTATAGTCAAATCATGCTTGAATGTTAGATACGTGTACAATAAAAATACATTTTGACAATTTGCTTTTTATATTTATAATCTTATAGTGACAAAACAACAAATCTTAATAATAAAACAGCAACGTACCTAGCTTAGCTTAACTATTGGATTTAATATCTATCAATTCATCTTCGTTTTTTAAACTTTTTAAGTAGTTTTATTTTGCTTCTCTTGTAATGCCTTCTGTATCTGTTAAAATTGCAGCTTTTCTTGGACCAGCTTTTGGGTATGGTCGAACTATTTCCAGAGAAAATTTATAAGTTAGATAGATCAGCTCGTTCTCTTTGTTGCTTGTATAAAGTTCGGGTTGAAGCCTCTTTTAAATCTTGAAACTTTAGTGTTTTACGTTGTGTTATAAGTCCGTATCCAAAAAAATAAATTAAAAAAAAAATTATATACTTAAAACCATGGGGTTAGTTAGGCAACTGTAGCTCAACTAACACCAACCTGAAATTTTAAAGAAAAAGTGAATTTGAGAACGGAATACATTTAACTATTACAGATAAAATTTTCCGGCTCGCAATTATTTTACTTTTTAATCACAAAATAAACAATGCGCACGGATACTTTTCTCGATCGCCGCGTCACCACTAGTGGTTGCACAATCAGTTCCCCTCGCGCAACCCCTTCTTTGCGCTATTTAATGCTTTCGCGTGCGGTCGATAGTTTTGGAGATATTTTGATTGCCCAACTTACTTCTATGCTCAACTAGCTCCGCCCTACCCTACGTATAATTTGCCGCCTCATAAATTCAGCCAAGCCAGCGTCCAAACTGATGACCAAAAATTTAGCATTGTTCTGGGAGTCTATAGTGAAACTATAATTGTCTTTGGTTGCACATTAAAACAATGTAAAAACATGAAATGATCACTTTTGCTATTAGACTCTTTTGCCTACGGGTCCGCTAGTCTTATATAAACCAGTTAGACAATTCAAAATGGGTTTTAATCTATATCACTAAAAAATTAGTTAAAATAAAAAATTTGGTTCTTTTTTGCTACCTCGTCATGGTTAAACAGATGAGAATATCAATTAAGTAAACGGCTTGCTTCTTGAACCATTGTTTTAAAACAATTTTTTAAAATTCATGCTGATAATACCAAAAATTTACTACATCTGCTTAGGGGTATTATACTAGACAAGTTTGTTCGCAACCACATAAAATCACTGATGCGAAATATACAGTAAAAATGGTGATAATATTACCAGAACTAAATAGATTTGTTTTTATAGACGACATTTTAATTAAAAGTATAAAAGTTATTTTAACAGTGGCGGCGCCAGGGTGGGCATGGTTGGGCGAACGCCCAACCTAAATTGTTCTTACCCAACCTGCAAGAAACGCTAAAAAGGCCTGTTAAAAACCATTTATTCAATTTATATTCTTCGATAAATGATCTATTTTTTCTTCACCCTTTCGGGGTCATCCCTCCCAGGTCCGACGACCGCTCCCCCCTAGGTGGTGCACTGCAGCCTGAAGGCTTATTGTACCTTGACCCCTACTCCTTCTCATTCACACACCATTCGTTCCATAACTTGGATGGTTGTTGCTCGGTCCGCATCCCCGAGCAGAACACCGTGTGCCGTTGCCCAAAACACCGCCGTTGCCGGACACCCATCCAAATTATGGGCGCGCATTTCACTGCTTAACTCCGGAGATCGACGCTTGCCGATACAATCGAAGTAGCCACAAGCGCGCCTTAAATGATCTATGATCGGAATATTGAAAATTAACAGTAAGCTATATAATTGAAAACGGATTCTAAGGTGAAATTGTGTAAAATGTGTTATTATTTATTAAACAAAGTAAGATATTTTTCTAGAGGTGGAAAGTCACCTTTTGGTTTTCACAGCCGACTAATCAAACAATTTTCTCGAGAAATTTGTTTTATCACCACAAAGCAAGAAAACAAATATGTGGATTTTTTGTGACTCTTTATTTTTTAAAAATTAATTATACACATAAAATTTTGGTCGTCAACAAGTTTTACCTCTATTAGTAACTCCTCTGATGGAAGAAATTTTAACAAATCGATTTTCCTCGGTGTAAAATTGAGTTTTTAACCTTGAGAAAACAAAAATTGGGTATAACTTCCAAACTGATAGGAATGTGCAAATTTTCGTAAGAATTGATGCAAAAATCTGGCCCCAGTTTAAAACAACGATTGTTTTACTCAACTTATGATGGCCGTAGCTTGGAGAATTTCTTTTTAATTTAAACGGCCTTTATTAAAATAAGCTTTTAAAATATTTGTACTGAATTTTAAAATGCCCTGTATCTACTTAATTTTAATATTGAACTTGCACATTTTGCTGTCCACCCTCCAAATTAGAAAAATACTGCGCCCTTTAAGGCTAATTATAATGAAATTCTTAAAAATATCGAAATTTAATAATAATGTCTAAGTAAGTAATACAAATCCTAAGCTAATAATAATTACGAGTATTAGTTTTTCTGCAATGTATTTGCTTTTTTATTAGTTCTTTAAGTAATTCAAAGTGGCGTGTTTATAAAGTTACTCTTTGTCCCTATGCAACAATAGTATTAGTAAGTTTATATTACTAAAAAAGCCTCTATTGAAATAACTGCAATTTTAAAAATAATTATGTGGGTATTATATTATATAGTGGTTAGCTTTAATGTGTGTCCGGCGGACAACCAGCAATCACTCGTAAGTAATAAATATTTTGTATTGAATTATGATAATCAAGATCGTATTTTACATAATTTTTTCTGTAGGCATAAAAGAAGCCAAAAGTCTGATTAAATATGTTCTATTAGACAGTTTAAAAATTCAAAAATTTAAAAAATGTCCGTCGGACAACCAATCACTTGAATAACTGAGGTAGGTTAATAATATTTTTTTAAATTATGGTGTTTGTGATTTTAGTTTCTGGGTAAGCATAAAAAAACTGAAATTAACCATTCTATCAGACAGTTTAACGTTTAAAAAGTTAAAATAATGTCCACTGGACAACCAGTCTCTTTAAAAACAGTTATTTAGATAACTGACTTGTTCGTGGAACAATTTAATTGTTCTTGGGATTTAAGATAGTTAGCTCTATTGGTGGTGACATTGCCTTTTGATCCTGATGTGTTGGGTTTGAATGAATATGAGACGTACCTTATAGGGATTATTCTGGTTTTATTATTCAAACTGTTTAAAGTGTTCTGGTCAAAAAGTTATTATCTATTGTTTAAAATAAATAAATAGTACAAAAATGAAAGTTGATTAAAATATGAATATTTTAAAACATAAACAAAAAAAGTTGATTGACCCCTAAAAATTAAATGCTAAAAAATTAAAATATTATTAAAATAACAATATAAATAGAATTTAGCGCATTTATCTTTCATTTTTTCAGAATGTTATTTATACTTCTTTTTCACCCCTCAAATAAAAACATTGTAAATATAAAAAAACATGTACGTAAAACGAAGAGCAGGTAGAGATAGAATATGGCAGAACATAACCATGGACACATACAAATTTGAATGTGTAAAAGAATTACAATATCTAGGGGTCAACATAACAAACGACAACAATATGAGTAGTGAAATACGCACACGAAAACAAAAAGGTAATAGGTGCCTTTTGCATTGCAGGAGCTATTAAAAGTAAAAATGCTGTCTGGATCGGCAAAAATCCGTAAATATTGAACAGTAATTCGACCGGTAATAATATATGGCTCAGAAGCCTGGACCATGATAAAACAGAATAAGCTAATAATAAATATAAACAACGAAACAATACCGCATACGCATAAGGACAAATAAAGAACTAAAGTGCTTATACAGTGCTTTTCTTTAATGTCCCCCGCTTTTATTTTTTAATTTAAAAAAAAGAATACTAAAACTTTGGGACATTAAAGTGATGCATAAATACTACATTTTAGAGTAAAATTGACAGATTAAAAATTTCAAGATAGCGGCTGGGCGCCATCTTGGAAAAAAAAGTTAAATGAAAAGGGTGTTCTTGTGGCACATCTTTTTAAAGTTGCTGACGAGTACTTTATAACCCTAGGATATAAAATTGATACCTTCACCTAATACAAAAATTGCGGTACCTTAAAAATTACGTAAATACCTGATTTGATTGGCCATATTTCCGAAACTAATAAAGTTAGATGTACCTAATATGGTGTTTTCTTAAAGCTTTTTAAACATTTTTTTAAATAGTGATACTGATGATAATATACAGGGTAAAAAAAGACATTTGTTTAATAAAGCACCGTAATATTATAGTACAATTAAAAAGACCTTAAAAAAGCTTTAAGAAAATACTGGTTGGTAGGTGGTAGAGGAGCTTTCCTCACCAGAGGAGGTACCACCACCCCACTCACCCTTTAAAGGGCCCGTGAAGTCTTAACGGACGTTTCGGGTTCTGGGTGTGTGAGTCAGTTTTCCTTCTTCCCTCTTTTCTTTTTTTTCCTTCTTACCCCCAAACTATGTACAAATGATGGCGGCACATCCGGAAGTAAAATGTTCCGGAGGTTAAATACCCCTCCATTCGGATCTCCGGGCGAGGGGTGCATCCGGGAGGCCTTCATCGAGAAGTTTAATTTCATTTGCAAATATATGTGGACTTAACACCAATATAAACTCCGTTCACCATCACCTTCAGTCATCTAAGCCCCACTTACTGTTTCTAACGGAAACTCAAATAAGTTCTAAATCTTCAACCAGCCACCTTCTTATCCCAGGCTACAAACTTATATCGTCTTTTCGCCCACATGGTGGCGTATGTGCTTTTTATTTTTTTATTTTTTTTTCGCCTTTTCGAGGTCATCCCACCCAGGCCCGACGACCGCCCCCTAGGTGGTGCACTGCAGCCTGAAGGCTTATTGTACCTTGACCCCTACTCCTTCCCATTCACACACCATTCATTCCATAACTTGATGGTTGTTGCTCGGTCCGTTCGCACCCCCGAGCAGAACACCGCGTGTCGTTGCCCAAAACCCGACGGTCACCCAACCAAGTTATGGGCGCGCACTTCACTGCTTAACTCCGGAGATCGACGCTTGCCGAGACAACCGGAGCAGCCACGAGCGCGCCTGGCGTATGTGCTTACATCCGCAACGATCTGGCTTGTGCTCGAGTTTCCAATCTTGAATCGGGTAGTCCCAATATCCTTTGGCTTAAACTTTCCCTTAGGTCTTCAACTAAATTTATCTGCTGTGTGTACCGGTCCCCATCTAATAATTCCTATGTCGAATTCTTTGACTTTCTTTCAACAAAGATCGATAGCATAATTTCTCAGTTTCCATCGGCTGAAGTAATCGTGCTTGGCGACTTCAATGTCCATAATAGGGATTGGCTGGGCTCTTCAAAAACTGACCCCCAAGGCAGAGCAGCCGAAATCTTCGCAGTCAGTAACTCTCTTACAAACTTTATTAGGGAACCCACCTACTTTCCTAGAGCCAAATTATAGTTTAAATCCCCTAGATCTCTTTCTTACCACCAACCCCAAACTCTATCAAACATCTGTTACAGCTCCTCTGGGTCGCTCAGATCATGGCTTAGTTACTATGTCTTACCCTGCACATCCCGAGGTAAATGAATGCATGCCACCACGCACCATATGGCACTACAACTCAGCCGACTGGGATGGCCTAAGAGACTTCTTTGCCACCTACCTCTGGGATTCCATCTGCTTTTCTTCTCGTGATCCTTTTAAAATTTGCAATCAACTAACCGAATCAATTCAATTGGGCATTAAAACCTATATTCCATACACCATAAAGAACCCCAAACAATCAAATAACAAACCCTGGTTTTCCAAATCTTGTGACAAAGCTAGAATTTTAAAAGTTCAGGCTCACAAGAAGTTTCTACAGGATCCTAGTCCTGAAAACCGACAGGCCAGCATTGAAGCAAGAAACTACTACAATCAAACAATTTCTGAAGCCAAAGACTCCTTCGACAATCGTATTAAAAACAAAGATATTTCTTGCTCAAATGGCAGCAAATCTTTCTGGTCCTTTGCGAAAAACATAAGTAGGAATTTTTGTACCAGTTCTTTCCCATCACTAACTTTGGCAGATGAAATTATTTCTACTGCTAAAGGAAAGGCAGAACTATTTGCTAAACAATTTGCTGCCAATTTAACCCTTGACCCTCCCGTAAATCATCCAATTCCAGCGGTTACCCCGGTTCCTCATAAGATGCCCGATATTATTTTTAAGGTAAAACACATTAAGCGAGCCTTTCTTCCCTTAACACCAAAAAATCGTCTGGGCGGGATGGCATACCAGCGGTCGTTTTAAAAAAGGTGCTCCAGACTTGCACCAATCTTAACTCGGCTCTTTCGAATTTCTTACAACACAGGTATCTTTCCGGAGAGCTGGAAAGCTGCACGTGTTCAACCTATTCCCAAGAAAGGATCTAAATCTCTTTCATCTAACTATAGATAAATTTCAATTCTTTCAGTACTTTGTAAAGTAATGGAAAAATTCATTAATTCACAAATTCTTAAGTATTTAGAAAAACACAAAATTTTGCACGACAGGCAGTATGGATTTCGCCACAAAGATCTACAGCAGATCTTCTTTCCTTCGTATCCCACTGCTGGAATAAGTCTCTTGAGTTTTTAGGTGAGTCCCAGATGGTTGCTCTTGATATATCCAAAGCTTTTGACCAGGTCTGGCATGCCGCACTTCTTAATAAACTTCCCTCCCCTATGGTCTTTCAACTAAACTCTGTACTTGGCTCTCTAGTTATCTATCTGATCGTCATATATCAGTTATTGTGGACGGCCATTCTTCAAACTTTCACCAAGTTAATGCTGGAGTGCCTCAGGGCTCAGTTTTGGCACCTACATCGTTTCTTCTTCACATCAACGACCTTCTCTCGTCCACAACTAATTCCATTCGTAGTTTCGCCGACGATAGTACCCTGAACTCCAGCTTTCAGGTTCCTAAACCCATCACTAAACCTGATTTGGAAAACAAACGCAGAGCAATGCAGATATCTCTTTCGCAGGATCTTAATTTAATATTGGATTGGGGCGCCAAAAATCTCGTCCACTTTAATGCATCCAAAACACAATCATGTTCCTTGTCGCGAAAAGAGTTACCAAATACTCATCCTCTACTTATGAGCGGCCAAGTTTTAGAGAGCAAAGACACCTTCAATCTTGTGGGCGTCACATTTGAAAGTAACCTTAACTGGCATAAACACATTGTATCTATAGCCATGGCAGCTTCAAAAAGCTTGGATTTTTCTTTCGAGTCAAAAAGTATTTTTCCCCTTCTAATTTATACACTTTATATGTGTCCCAAATCCGACCTTCCTTGGAGTATTGTTCTCATATCTGGGGCATGGCTTCCCCCATAACCCTAAGTATTCTGGATTCTATTCAAAGAAGAGCTATTCGTCTCATTAATCATCCTTCACTTACAGAAAGGCTTCCCTCTCTTGCCCATCGTCGAGCTGTGGGGATCTATCGCTTTTTATAGGTACTTCCATGGCTTCTGTTCTGAAGAATTGGCCAGTATAGTTCCACCACTTACGGTTCCCAACAGAGAAACTCGTGGTCTCCGCGCGTATGCTACCCTATACGGTCCAACTGGACGAGGCCCCGAACTTCCCACTTTGTTCGTTCTTTTATTCCTAGAGTTTCTAGAATGTGGAACTTGCTGCCCGCAGAGGTCTCTTCCGTCCCCCCAAATCTTCAAGTATTTAAGTCCCGTGTCAACAAACTCCCTCTTACCTCGCTTAAGACACCCACGGTACGTTAGTATTTAGGCTTTTAGTCTTCGTGGTTTGTTCAAGAGATAAAAAAATACAACATTAAGTACATTTAGGTTTATTAGTTTTAAAAATATGGCCATTCATAGCAGGTATTTAGGTAATTTTTAAAGTACTACCCTTTTTGTAGGTAGGTAAAGCTATTAACTTTATATTCTAGGGTTAAAAGTACTTGTCAAGAGCTTTAAAAAAAATCTTAAGATGGAGCCCAGCCGCCATCTCGAAATTTTCATATGTCTAAAATACAGAGGTGTAACTAAATAAGTTGTACAAAATTTAAGGAGGTGATTCCTCATTGAAAAATATGAAAAAAGTTCCTATAAACATAGGTCCGAAAATGCATAGTTTCTAAGATACAGGGTGTCCAACATTTAGGTTCAACATTCACCTTCTTTAATCTTCAGTTGACCTTCACTTTTTAATGTCATTAGATAGTC
Organism: Listronotus bonariensis; assembly: GCA_014170235.1. Lineage (NCBI taxonomy): Eukaryota > Metazoa > Arthropoda > Insecta > Coleoptera > Curculionidae > Listronotus > Listronotus bonariensis. The sequence continues at coordinate 48,068 of JACEGR010003474.1, read as the reverse complement.
CTTAAAAAGTTAAAATAGGAAAGTAAAATTAATTTTGCTCTATCTTTAACTGTTTTTGCTCAGTAAATCGTCAAAATTCAAAAATTCCGTCCCAAGAAACATGCAACAAAGTGGTTTTTATTTTTTTTCTCGAAAACGAAGCAAGATACAAAAAAATTTCAAGAAATAAAGAAGTTGTATTTTCAGTTGCTTATTCTAAAAAAAAAATAAAAAAGTTACAAAAAAGTCAGTGGCGTACATTTTTTTACAATTATTTTCGATAAGATGTCCCGTGAGACGCCACTGGACTTAATAATTTTAATTTAATTATGCCTAATTTTTGCCCTTATTACTAGAAATAACACTGAAAAATTTCAAGAAAATCGGTTACAGGGTATTCAAGATAATTACAAAAACCTATTTTATTTAAAAAGTTTAACACCCTGTATCTTGGAAAGTATGCATTTTCGGACCCATGTTTATAGGAACTTTTTTTCATATTTTTCAATGAGGAATCACCTATTTAAATGTTTTACACTTATTTAGTTACACCCTGTATAGTATTTATGCAATTTTATAACTCCAAATTTTTTTATTTTTTTAAATTGATCCGTTCAAAAAATAAAAAGGAAGGGGGGACATTAAAGAAATGCACTGTATAAACTACCACGTATAAAAAATAAAATAAAAGCTTAAAGACTTAGGTGGGCAGGATATGTCCAAAGAGCCCAAGACGAACGTCTTATTAAAAGGATATGGGAAGAGAACCCGACCGGCAAAAGACCCTTAGGCAGGCCTAGACTTAGGTGGAGGGACAACATCACAAAAGACTTAAATGTATTGCGAGTACGAGATTGGAGAAACGAAATGCTAGACCGGACAAAATGGGGGCAGGTCGTGAATGTAGCAATGACCCACGAAGGGTTGAGAAGCTACAGGAAGAAAGGGGAAATATAAGAAGACTTTTTTATTTTTGCACCTGCCATGTTAATATATTTTTCCTATTTGTGTGCGAAAAAGTTTACTTTTCCGCACGCATTTTAGGTCTGAAAGTGTAATTTTCCACACTACTTTTCCGGACAGGCGAGGAAAAGTACAAAAATTTTGAACCAAATTTTAGTGAGTCGCAATAAAGAATTTTTATTTACCAACATTAATAATAAGTATAAATAGGGTATTAGGTAGCATTGTATAAAATAAAATAAAAAAATTATTAATTTTAATTTTAATGTTTTCCTTATGCTCCTAGAAAAATAGCGTTCCTAACACGTGCCGAAAGTGCCTTTTCCGCACTTAACTGCAGTCGCGTGCAAAAAAGTGGCACTTTTAGCACTACTTAGGAAATATACCATTTTGGCACTGGCTAAACGACCGCCGGTGGTTTTGCTCAATTATAAGAAGAGAACCGCCCTCCGGCGGTTTAATCTATTTACGTATAGGAAAACCGCCAAAATGTAAAATAATTTATTATTACTGGCGGTTTCTACTTATTTTATCGGTAGATACCACAGTCCGGCGGCAATGCTTATAAAAATTATTAAAAACCGCCGAATAATAGTTAAAGTTAATTTAACCCTAATAATTATGTATGTTGCTGTGTCGTAAGCGTTTAGTTTTCGTTTAGTCGGTTTATTATTTAATATTGTAGTTTAGTTTATATCACCCTTTGGAAAAACAAATTGGAGTAGTATAGCGGGATGGGGACAGTCAGATAAAACCACTATTTTATTTATTCCAACGTTTCGTGGCTGGATTGTCACTTTTAAAAAGCCTATAAATAAAAAAGACACATTATAAAAGTATTTCGTTACATAAACCCAATACTTTACAACACCAAACACACTATAAAAAAATATTGTCAGACAGGAAAGGCAAAAAATAACTTATCAGGAAGTCAGCAATTAGATATTAAAAAGTGGAAAGTTATTTGTCTGCAAATTAAATTATGAACAATAAAAAATAGAAATAAGAAAAAGTGTATAAAAGATTTTTAGGAAAAAATATAAAAAGAAAGAAAAATTAATTGTGTACCCGGAATTTAAACTTGAAACCTGTGGCTTACGTGTCAACACTTACTACCTTGTCGCTATAAGGCCTCTTCAATTATTTATCCTAAATGTTAATAATATGATAAAAGAAATAAGCAGTGTTTATATATTATTTACCGTAACCGTAACTTTTTGTTTGTTCCACCCTCCATATATACATACTTTAATTGGTAACACTTTAGTTTTAGTTCTATGCAACGATCAGGCTTATGAAGAGCTACAAAAGAATCTTCGTAGGTGTCAAACGTGTCTTCCAGTTTTATTTTTGTTTTTTTATCATAACCAGAACTAACCAGAACTAACCGACGGACGGCGGTTTTCTTCTTATAAATTTGCAAAACCGCCGGCAGTCGTTTATTTAGTGCCTTTTTATGTTTTATGACGAACGCTTTATATCTAAAGTCGCAAAACAATTTTATTATATTTCTAAAAGTGTAATTACTTATAATGCATGCCACACATAAAATGCAAACATATAAATGTGATACTTTGTCAGGCTATAATAAAATTCTGTGCTCGGAATATTAATTAGTGCATTGGCTAAACGACCGCCGGCGGTTTTGCTTAATTAAAAGAAGTAAACCGCCGCCCAGCGGTTTAATCTATTTGTGTATATAAAAACCGCCGAAAATGTAAAATAATATCGGTAGATACCGCAGTCCGGCTGCAATGCTTATAAAAACTATTAAAAACCACCAAATAATAGTTAAAGTTAATCTCACCTTAATAATAGGGGTGTGCGAATATCGTTCGAATCGAATCGAATCAAATATTAATATTCGATTCGAATCGAATAATTCGCATTTCCTAATGATTTGAAATTTGACGAATAATTCGAAAAACTTTGAATAATTTTAAGAATTTCGAATAACTCGAAACATTTCGAATATTTCGAAAATTTTGGAATAATTCACGAATAATGCGAATTCTTCACTAATTATCAAAATATGAATGGATTCTCTATTTTATCCAATTATGATTCCATAACATCGGGTATCAAAATATTCTACGGACCCATAATATCCTTTTTGATTAAAAATAAATTATCTGAAGAAGACAATTCCTCAATTTTAATATATATTTATCTTGGTCAGTAACAAAAAATCTAGATTCTATTAATACTATTATAGTAGCAAGTGATCTTTGATCTTTCCAGTTCATTTTATCTATTTTAATTTTTAATTAACTTTAAAAAAAATTATATACACACACACACTGATGAAAAAAAAAATTAACGTAATTTAAGAGCCAAAATCTTGACTTAAGAAAACCATCCGGAAGAAAATGTTTTTTTTTAAATCAAAACAAAAGAATAATATTATTGCCCTAAGAAAAAATTTGAGAACAAGAATAGTTTTTTAGCTCAAGAATTAAAAATCAATTTTCTTGGCTCCAAAAAATTATTTCAATAATTGTTTTATTTATGTAATTAAATTTTATGGATACGAATAATTCGTAAGTTCGAATTATTCGCACAACCCTACTTAATAATTATTTGTTTCTGTGGTGTAAGCGTTTAGTTTTCTTGTGGCTGTTAATGAATTATTTAGCCTGTAACATTTTACCTTTTCCCGAGAATTTCATAGTATGTTCCACCCCCAATGCATGCATACTTTAATTGGTAATACTTTAGTTTTAGTTCCATGAAACGTCAGGTTTTTTTCTTGTCGCGTCTTTTCTTTTCTAAAAGATGTTATTTTTTTATTTTATAAAGAGCTTTTAAAAATCTTTGTAGGTGTCCAACGTGTCTCTTAGTTTTATTTTTGTGTTTGTATATAAAAAAAAATTGAACAATGAAACAAGTAATTATTAAAGTTAGGTTTACTTTAACTATTATTCGGCCGTTTTTAACAGTTTTTATAAGCAAAACCGCCAGACGGCGGCATCTAGCGAGTAAAAACAGCCGGTAATAACAAATGAATTCATATATTTGGTTGTTTTTCTTCTTATAATTAAGCAAAACCGCCGGCGGTCGTCTAGCCAGTGCCTTTTTTATCTTTTATAACTAACGCTTTAAATTTAAAGTCGCAACACATTTTTATTATATTTCTAAAAGTGTAATTACTTATAATGCATGCCACACATAAAATGCAAACATATAAATATGATACTTCGTCAGGCTATAATAAAATTCTGTGCTCGGAATATTAATTAGTGAGTAATGTTTAATGGGCTTTTAACACCGCAAAGAAAAATATTTGTTTTATTCCGGTGGCATTTCCTGATTTTTATAACCAGTACGGTTATTTTAATTTGTTAAATGAAAAAGTTTTATTACAGCAGTAATAAATATTATATAAAATTTTCCATTGTTTAGTACTTTGGGAAATTGTATTTTTCCTACGACCACATGTGAAAATAGCAAATAGCTATTTTCATGCATAGAAAATGCCCTATATCACACTAGTGTTGAAAAGTATCAAACTGTCGTCGCTGTCATATTGATATTTAAAATAAAGGAGTAATTAGGCTGTTAACTGGAATTAAAATAAAAAAACATGCAATATGTTTTAAGTGAGGACCTTTTTAATTATTAATTAAGTAGTGCCTTTGACCAAATACGTTAAGTTGCGGTTATTGGTTTTGTCCTTTAAAATGTTTAGTATGTTTACTTTTTCAAGTAAGGTACTTTAAAATTAAAATAGTTGTGTTAGGTAAAAATATGCATGAGCAAAAAATAAAATTGTGTCTCGTAATAAATAATTTCTTAGTCAGCACTTTGATATTGCCATTTGGTTGGTTGGTTTATTTATTCTTGGCTCTGGTCCCTTTCGGTCCAATTTACCAGCTTATTCGGGAAAAATCTGGATAGTCGAGCTCGTAGCTCCCAGAAATTCCGGATTCTTTCACTATATATTTGTCTCGATATTATGAAGTGGCATGAATTTCGGCCATCTTCCCTGGAACTGCTACTGTTATCGCGCATAACCGGTTTCTTTCAGTGTTAACCCCCCGCCCCCCTCCCCGCGACTTTTGCCATCATTCTCCGCCATTGGAAAACATCTCGTGCAGCACGCCAAACAGAAAAAATCAGGTTATAGGAATCTTCACTTACAGCGCCTGGTTCCAGAAAAAAGATGCCTTCTCAAATTCAGCTGTGAGTTTCCTATCTTCTTCGGGGCACCAGAACGTCTTCTACATCCTCCATGCACGATACCAAGTGAGAGCCTCATGGACTCCCTTCCAACGTCCTACCACGACCGAGAACGAACGGAAACTGATATTGCCATTTTGGCGAGCTTAGTTGTGTAAGTGTTGATAAATATATACATTTTTAGTGTTAATATAACCTAAAGATTGCACAGATCTGATTGTAAAATTATTATACTTAATTTTACAACATTTTTGCATAGGTTGTAAATTATCACACAAGGCCCTATCATCATTAATGTAATTGTATGTAACACTTTTTACAGTATAACTCTATAACTCTAATGGCCTCCGCAGTCATGACTTACTCGGGCATAAACTTAGTATTCACGTTTTTTGACTTAGAAATAAAATAGTTCTAATATTTGTAATTCGTTATCTTTTAAAGGAAAAGACGTGATACCTAAAAATGTGCTTAGAAACATTAAATAGCCGCTTTAAGAAGAATCGAAATTTTTGGTGGTATATCAAAACCAAAACGTTGAAAATAACATTTAAATGCAGGTTTTTTGCTCTTTAAAAGTTGTCCTTATAATGCGTTTATGGATTCTAAAAATGATTTAAAATAAAACAAACATTTTGTTTAAATGGACATTTTCATTTTTTTAAATACCTAAAAGGTCAAACAAAACAGTTATCATTAAAACGGCATTAGATTTACTGCTAAATGGTCTACTATTTTTTCCATTTAAGGGGGTAGATACCTGTAAAATATCAAAAGATTTTTTTATATAATATGTTAGTATAGTCCTTTAAGAACACGTCCCTAAAATTTTTAGAAGATAATTTTTAGTACTTCCTATATTACAGAGTCGGTAAGTCACTATAATCAATGAATTCTTATGTACCTATTTAAACTTTAAACGCGTTTTTCTTAAAACTTTATTTTTGACAGTAGTAAAGAGAGGAATTCTACTTAATATGTCATTCACCGAGACCTCTCCTCTTCAGTGATGTGTTTGGCCAAACCTCATAAGACTTATCAAAGTGGTTGTTCCGGGTCCAAGTTGAATAACACGAATAACAAGAGCATGATAAAAGAAAAACTTTCGTTGTTCGACGGTAAGATATAATTGTACCGTTGACGCCGTACTGGAAGGCATCAGTCGTGAATACCTATATTAAAAAATGGTTTCTTTGATATAAACATAAAAGTTTTGGTATAGGTTCTTTAAATAAGAACCTATTATTTTAAAGGAAATGCATAAATACGTAGGGTGTTCGAAAAGTTTTGAGATTTACGTACATTTATTAGATTTTTTCAAAATAATTTCCACCACATTGAATACACTTTTCCATTCTAACAAACTAGTCACTGAAAATAACTTTTCCCCTTTCATTTGAAATTTTAGCGCATATTTTATCCCAGGCCTCCAGTAGCGCGTCTTCAGTTTTAAACTTTTGTCCTTTCAGTTGGCTCTTGACAAAAGGAAACAACCTAAAGTCACACGGCGCCAAGTCGGGGTTATAAGGCAGATGTTCCAAAAGTCTCAAGCCTGCATCTGTCAAAAATTGACTGGTAAGTTCAGCTCGATGAGGTGGGGCATTGTCATGATGAAGGTACCAGCTAGCGAGTTGCGAGTTTGGGCGAATCACTCTTAACTTTTCTATAAGTTTTGAAAGGCATACTGTAGGGTACCAGAAAGGATTTACGGTCTTCTGTTCTCGGAGCACAACACGTTCGATTATTCCTCTTGAGCCAAAGAAAACAACTATCATTATTTCTTTTACAGATCTTGATTTGCAAACTTCGGTCGGAGTTTGTTCACCTTCGAGAACCCATATCTTATTCTGTTGTTTAGTTGGGACGTCGTAATCATAAAGATAAGTTTCATCTCCCATGACGATCGACGCTATGTCTTTAGGTTTACCCTCCTGGAATTTGGACATCATTTTTTTACACCAATTCACTCTTTGTGTCTGCTGCTCGGGGAGTTAACTTGTGTGGAACCCAAAGAGTACAAATTTTTATAAAACACAAGTGCTCATGTATGATCGTGTGTAATGTTGCTAAACTAATGTTCAATGTCTCTTCTAACTGTCGATAGATAATTCGTCGGTTTGTTTCTTTAGCTTTTTGGACGGCAGATATGTTTTCTGGGGTAACTACTTCACACGGTCGACCTGACCGTGAGGCGTCTTCAAGCGAAAACAAGCCCCGCTGAAATTGTTTGTACTATTTGTATATGGTCGCACGAGATGGACAGTCATCACCAAGTATAGGCTTCATTTCTTCTAAACACTGTTCTTGAGATAATCCACGCGAAAAGTTGTATTTCAAAATTGCACGGCACTCAATGGTCGTCCGCGACGCCATTGCGTTAAAATCGCTGGACACAAACTGGCGCAAAACTGATGGTTTACTAATAACTATGTAGGACTACGACATGTCATGACATGTACAAACAAAAAACATCAATGTTACTTTCCTGCACCATTTAGTTACAAAGTATCTCAAAACTTACTGAACACCCTACGTATTTTAATAGACACATTTAATTTCTTTGTTTAAAATCTTAAAACGTATATTTAAGATATTTAAGACCCTAAATTATAAATCTTTATGTTTTTATGTCTTGATTCTGATGTTCTTAAAATATTACTAAGGATATTTTAATTTAAAGAACTTCTTTTAAATCAAAGACATAAATTAAAGTATTTTTTCTCCCAGTTTAAGAGCCACCATTATTTTAAAGTAAGAAATGAATCTTGGTTTAAAAGCACACGTATTCAAAAAGAAAGCATATTTTTAAAACCTTGTATTTCCTTAAAACAAGACATTTTTTTCTGTGTGCAGGTATCTCCACCCTTAACTATCTGTCTCTTATACTTTCCAATATCCCAATACATTCTCCATAATTTCGGACACATTGCGGAGTGGATAATTAATACAAAAACATTGTTTTAAATTATTGCTTTGCTTACTGTTACTACTACTTATTAACGCATCCAAATATGCAGAGTTTGTTAGAAGTCTGACAAAGCTCATTGACTCGTTATTCATAAAGAAATAGTTCCTTTTTTGTAGCTCTATACTGCCGTCCAACGAAAAACACCGTAGGTGATATGAATTATTTTATGCACATACGGTGTTTTTCCGTTTTGTCTTTCCGGTGGCGATGGCGCAGTGGACAGAGCTTTGATATTCGAAGCCAGAAGTCGCCGGTTCGATTCCTAGCGGGGAGACATATTTAGGTAATAGTTATTTAAAAAATAACGTCCGTGGTGGCCAAGGAAGATAAACTTTTCAATAAGGAGCGCCTCGATTTTTTATATTTGTCCGGAAATATAGGTTATGTTTGTAACGTCACCTTTTGCCATAATATTTTTTTATCTGAAAAAATAAACCAATACTTGCATACCATGAAATAAAATCACTAGAAAACATAAAAAAATTGTATCTTACCCTTAATGACGATTTAAACGTAAAGTCCCTGTAAAAAAATATCCAAAGGTCAGTGACCCCTGTTTACAGGTTTTAAAATTCTCTGTAACTGCAGTACTAATAACTACTCAATTTAACTATAAACAGTAAAAACTAAACATATATAAAAGTCCAATGACTAAAAAGCAAAAAAATAACACCAAAACCTCGAAAAAACCTTCCAGTACGATTGTAAACAAAGAATTACGGAAAAAGATTACGTCACAAAATTTGCGAACAGGCTTAAATGGGATCGAGCGCTCCTTATTAAAAAGTTTATTTTCCTTGCGTGGTGGGATTACCGCGTTGTCTAAATGGTGTGTTGTCCAAGCACTGAAAAATGCATAACTGCATGTTTCAGTGCTTGGATAACGTTGACGGAACAGGAGAAACGATGAGTTAAACATCTAATAACCCGACACCCACGGTACTCCTGGTATTTGGGCATTGACCCTCATGGGATGTTAAAAAGATAAAAATACGGTGTATGAAACTCCCTGTATTTTCTTTGATCATTGGTTCAGGCCTTTAGGACCTATACATTTCCTTAAGGTTGACCTATACCCCAAGTACCTAGTTTTTGCAATATATTTAATTTACTTTTTTTTATTTTCAATAAAGTATTAGTTTTAAATGACACCCTCTGTATTTTGTTTAATAATTGCTTTGAACCTTATAATACAAGACATTTTTTTGGGTTTACCTCAATGATCTGAAAAATAAAACGGATAGCTAATAGAAAATGTTCCCTATATATTTTCAATAGACCTGCGCACGATTTTTTGACCCCACACTGGGAGAGTTGCTGTACACCTTTGCACATGCGCAGTTCTCATAAAAGTTAGTGTTTTTCAATTAAAATCCAATATAGTGTTGGCAACATTGACAAAATTTGCAGTATTTTAATAAATATAGTGGTTGCAACACTGAAAATGTTTACCTACATAGCAACAGGGCCACACTCATTATAATTATCAATTTTAGGCGTTCAACCAATTATAACCGCGGTAATAATTGGTGACAACTTTGACATATAATACATTGTTTAAACGTCAACATAACCGATTGGTAAATACCGTTTTAGAATTGGTTCTTCGCCTAAAATTGATGAATATAATTGATAATTTGAGGATTTTCCGATTGTAAAATCCAGGTAAAATTGACGCCGTCGGCCGCCCAAAAACCAACCTCTCATCTACGGTCGACCGTTATTAGTCATTTGGTATTCTCGCTAAGCACAAATGAAAGGACATTTGTGCTTAGCGAGTCTTCGTGTTTTTCAGTGGTGTTTTTAACTTTCGTTTATTTTAGTTTTGATAAACCAAAACTAAATAATGAGTAATTGTATAGTGTTGTTTTGCAGAAATTGGAAGGTTTTTCTTGTGGTTTTGATTGCAAATATGAGGTCAGTTTGTCCCTAACCCCAAAAATTTTCAACATAAAATTTTCTAAGATCACGAACGTTTGCAAACGACCAAAGGCAAAGGTGATAACTTGGTCAAGTCAAATGAGGGAACGGCGTTTACAAATGGCACAACACGCCAAGTTTAACTGAACGAAAACTGCTACGGCAGCGGAAGTGAAATAACAGTTTATAAATTGAGATTTAGTCCTCCATAAATTGAGATTTAGTTAAACTAGTTACACCAAAACTAATTGGTTTTATGATAAAATAAACCAAATACCAATTGATTTAGTTTTGTTGTGTCAAAGTAGTTTTAAGAAGAAAGATAATAACGCAAAAATATCGTGCAGTTTTAAAGTTAAGTCAAAGAGGGTCCAGCAAAAAACGGAATTCAAGTTGAGATTAGTGCTTCAAAGCACTCTCGTATACTAAATTATACAAGACAAAAAAAGTACCCAATATCTAAACCGGTTTAATTTTTAGGGACTTCTATGGAAGACGAGTACAAACTTTAAAAAAATATATTTAAATATGTGTATATATCCAAGAAACAAAATTAGGTAATTGTCTAGAAAGTTGCGGCAACTCCGATTTTGACGAAATTTGGTATACGGTGGTTTTTGGGGCGCTGATCACGAATCTAATTTTTTTTCGGAAACGTTTCGATCTTGAGATATTCGTCATCATGGTCAAACTGTTCTTATTTTTACTATAATTCCCTTTTTTTGCACTAAGTTACTGATGTAATACTAAATTAGCACACAATATTTTATTTAACTATAAAAAACCCTTTTTAAAACACGTTTTTCTTATTGGTTTTTAGCCTTTCTTTATTAATATAAAAAGTTTGCTTTAAATCAAGTCGCCATGTCTGAAACCATTATACACATAGGTGTATGCATGGTTGCAGCGTTTTAGGGGTAAAAGATTTGGAATTTAATGAAAAAAACGTGTAAAATAACTAAAAAAAAGTTTTTTTAAGATGTTTATATAATATTGTGTGCCTGTTAAGTGTTATATCAAGAATTTTGTGCAAAAAGAAGGCGGAATAGAGTGAAACTAAGAATTGAATTTTAACTTTGATGATGAATATCTCGAGAACGAAACGTTTCCAAAAAAACTCGTGATTAGCGCCCCAAACCCTCGTCTACCAAATTTCCAAACCCGGCCCTGTTGTTTGTTTTCCGCTGGTCTGTAAATTTTTAGTGCGCTCCACAAGGGGACTGCGCAGTGCCACGTAGGGGTTATTGATCATTTTTGCTGTATTTATCCTTATTATTTTTCAGATCAGTGGTTTACCTATGCACCTTAGTCAAGCATTTTTTGCTTATAATAGGTTGGCTTTAATTGGGCAATAACATTTTTGTTACAGTGAACATGTCGATACCTTACTTCAATAGTGTAACAAGTCAAAAATGGCATATACACTGATACAAGCCAAGTTATTACACCAAAGAAGTAGGCAGGGTATAAGGGAATGACTTTTGCATTTATGGCACTCCGGTTTAAAAATTAAAAAAGTTTAGAGGTTATGTTAAAAAGTAGTAAATTAAGTATTATTTTACTTGGAATGTCACTTCTCTATTTAATTAAGTAATGTATGGCTAATGCCAAAAGCCAAAAGACAAAAAAAAAAAAAAAAAAATGTAAAAATATACCGAGTGTCTTATTTTAAATTAGAAATTTGATGTCGTTTTTAGCTAAAGCGAAAGTAATGTATGTATCAAATTTTTATTTTGATACTCTAAACAATTAAAAAGGGTATAGGGGTGAGCCACTAGCAACGGCCCCGGTATTTGGGATAAATTTTCTCCGAACCTAGTTAATCGGTTTGAAAAAATAAAGATCAATAAAAAGATAATTTAAAACTTTTTAAGATAAACTATTACTTAACCCCCTTTCCATTTAAATTTTTTGAGGTTTATGTTGGGGAGACAAGGGGATACAATAGAACAGGTATGTTTCAACACAGAAATGTGTCCCCCTTAAAATAAAAATTGACCTGTTACAGGATTTTTTTATAAGTATACATATAACGGAATTATATGGGGTGACTCATTTTAATTGAAATGCACTGTATGTAAGCTATTAAGAATACATATTTTCCTGAAGATATTTTTAGGCATATAAACAGCAAAAAAGTTTAATTATATAATTTATTTACAAAGTTTGTGGTTTATTCTAGATGATTATTATAACATAATATTTAAGTATTTTGTAAAACAAAAACACTATTACGCAGAAAATTTGATTTAAAATGTAGTAATTCAATTAATTTTTTAATGTCTCTAGATTTAAATCAATGTAACCACAAAATCGAAAAACGCTTTCACGGTTTTTCTTTCATTCTCACCTACAATTAAAATTAAATAGTAATATCGAGGAATTTCTTTTTTATTATTAAAGCTTTAAAACTGCCAAAAAATAGTGTAAGAATAGCAGTAAAAATTCGATAAAAGAGGAAATCCACAGAAGCGTACGGCAATTAATTTAATAATAAATGTCAAATCGCCTATTTTTATTCTTTAGAAACCATGGTTATTTTCCTTATTTGCAAAAACTACCTGTTAAAATAAAAATAATACCTTTTAGGCTTATAAAATATTACTCCCGTCAACAATAGTTATTTTTGTCCAAGGGTGTAAAATAGTTCTTTACGCCCGCGGCTGAAAGTTGTTCAACACAATCAGCTGTGGGCGTCAAAGTGCTTTACGCCAGAGGTGCAAACAAAATTTTTGTACGACTAAAATTATTTTACAAGCATTTTCTGTAGTAGGGAGAAAATTTTTAGCTTTTAATTTTTCAAATTTTAATCAGTAGACTTTTAACATATGTTTAATTAAATAAATGGTTGTTTTACCAAAAATAAAAATGTGCATTATATAATTTTATTATTGTTTTATAAATTTATTAATGCGGGCGTTTTAAATATTTTTTTGCCCTAGAGCATAAAAGTGCTATTTTACGCCCTTATTTAAAAATGCGGGCGCTTTTGATACTTTTTTGCCCTAGGGTGTAAGAGTGCAATTTTACGCCCTCAAATGGGAGCGTAAAATTGTATTTTACGTCCGGTCGTACAAAATAGTTATTGTTGTAACAAGAGCGTAAAATAGCAATTTTACGCCCGCGGCTGAAAGTTGTTGCCCGAGCTCCGCGACGGCAGCAATCAGCTGTGGTCGTAAAAGTGCTTTACGCCAGAGGTGCAAACAATATTTTTTGTACGACTTAAATTAATATACAAGCATTCTCTGTAGTTAGGAGAAAATTTTCCAGCATTTAATGTTTCAGATTGTAATCAGTATACTTTTAAGATATGTTTAATTAAATAAATTATTGTTTTACCAAATAAAATGAAGCATTATTTAATTTTATTATTGCTTTATAAATTTATAAAACGGGCGATTTTGATACTTTTTGCTCTAGGGCGTAAAAGTGCTATTTTACGTCTTCATTTATAAATGCGGGCGTTTTTCATACTTTTTGCCCTAGGGCGTAAAAGTGCAATTTTACGCAGGTGCAAACAATATTTTTGTACGACTAAAATTATTTTACAAGTATTTTCAGTAGTAGGGAGAAAATTTTTAGCTTTTAATTTTTCAAATTGTAATCAGTATACTTTTAATTTAACATATGTTTAATTAAATAAATGGTTGTTTTACCAAAAAAATGTGCATTATATAATTTTATTATTGTTTTATAAATTTATTAATGCGGGCGTTTTAAATATTTTTTTGCCCTAGAGCATAAAAGTGCTATTTTACGCCCTTATTTAAAAATGCGGGCGCTTTTGATACTTTTTGCCCTAGGGTGTAAGAGTGCAATTTTACGCCCTCAAATGGGGGCGAAAAAATTGTATTTTACGTCCGGTCGTACAAAATAGTTATTGTTGTAACAAGGACGTAAAATAGCAATTTTACGCCCGCGGCTGAAAGTTGTTGCCCGAGCTCCGCGAGGGCAACAATCAGCTGTGGTCGTAAAAGTGCTTTACGCCAGAGGTGCAAACAATATTTTTGTACGACTTAAATTAATATACAAGCATTCTCTGTAGTTAGGAGAAAATTTTCCAGCTTTTAATGTTTCAGATTGTAATCAGTATACTTTTAAGATATGTTTAATTAAATAAATTATTGTTTTACCAAATAAAATGAAGCATTATTTAATTTTATTATTGCTTTATAAATTTATAAAACGGGCGATTTTGATACTTTTTTGCTCTAGGGCGTAAAAAGTGCTATTTTACGTCTTCATTTATAAATGCGGGCGGTTTTCAAACTTTTTGCCCTAGGGCGTAAAAGTGCAATTTTACGCACTCAAATCGGAGCGTAAAATTGTATTTTACGCTCCGTCGTACAAAAGATCCATTTTTATCTCCTGATCTATTAGAATATTAAATTTTGATGTTGTCAGAGTATATAATGTTATTTTGTGACAGCCACGTCAAAAAATGTACAAATATAATAAAAGCGATTTATTACAGGAGATCCCTACATGGATTTTAATCTCCGAAATTATTTTATAATAATGAAATCATAAGAACTAATTTTATGATTAGATTGTTAAATAATAATTTTTACCGGAAGCCCTTAAACCTATGTTTAGTTTAATATAAAAATTAATATTTAATATTAAATAATTCATTATTAATTACATCTTTTAAAGTAATCCGAATGTTTATTATACAGGGTGTCCCACCGGCAACTGCCGCGATCGATTTCTCAAAAAGTACGCTATGGAAAATTTTGAAAATTTGGTTACATTATAAAGTCAGTGAGGGACATACAAATAAAATATTTTGACAGCTCTACCACTTCCGGTTATACCGGAAGTTATTGTCAACTTCCCAAATTTTAAATGAAACACCCTATATATTATTTATCCAAATATTAACAAAAAAAATTAGATTCTGTGTAAACTGCTTAACATAATTTGTGTATAATGCTCTTTACCAGAGTCCAATCGTTTTTGACTTATTTTAAATTTTATGTAAAAATGACGTTTGCAAGCCATTACATAACCATCAATTTCTTCTAAACAAAAGCCTTTAATATAAGTTGGGGTTGGGTTTCTCATAGACAAAGAACTACTTTAGAAGACTGTATTAATATTTTTACAACTAATAAATACAAAGTGGTCAAAAATAATCGTTAAACATTGTTACGAAAAGAAAAAACTTCTTTAGTATACTGTATCAATATTTTTGCAATTATTAACAGAATGGTCAAAATTAATCGTTAAAAATTATAACGACAAAAACCTTTAAAGTAATTTTTTAATATGGAAACCCCTATCTTTTATTATCTTATCCTATTAGGCATTAAAAATAAGGGTAAGCTTGTATAAGGATGTCTATTTCAAAATTTATAGTTTTCAAAATAATAACGATATATTATTTATCTATTCTAACAATGCATTTAAGTACGGGTAGGTACGGGGTAGAAGCCAAACTAAGCCGAACTTAATAGCATTGTTAGAATTCTTAATATTTTAAAAACTATAAATTTTTGGAATAGACATCCTTGTACAAACTTATCTTTATTTTTATTGCTTATTAGGATAAACTAAAATAATTAATAGTTTAAAAAACTAAAAAACACGCTTTTATATGCAACCGAACTAAAAATTAGAAAATAATTTTTCATTAAAAAAAATATTGGCATTTCATAGTAAAAAGCGTGGGGTGCATTTTACTATTTTTCATAACTTTTCCATCATAGATATTTGCAAATATAATAATTATAACATTTAATATATTTATCACCCCACGCTTTTTACTATGAAATGACAATATTTTTTTTAAAGAAAAATTATTTTCTAATTTTTAGTTCGGTTGCATATAAAAGCGTGTTTTTTAGTTTTTTAAACTATTAATTATTTTTCATTTTTAGTTTCTGCTACTCTTGACAAAATGGCGAAAAATTTTTTAATGAACATTCCAACAGATTGCAACTCACTAAAAATTTCTTCTTCATTAAGTAGCAAAGTTTGAAATTTTGCCAACAGATGGCAATCCAGGCAATGTTTGGACCGTTGCCAACATATTGCAAACCCACTAAAAAATTTCTTCTTCATTTAATAGCAAAGTTTGAAATGTTGCCAACAGATGTCAACCTAGGTGTTGTTTTTATAATATAATGGATTTTTTTCCTGGCGATCCAAAAAAGATAACGGGATACTGTTTGCAGATTATTGCATTGTCATGTTTCCTTAATACGTGTGCAAAGTTTCAAAGAAATCGAATAGCTGGAAGTTGGTTAAAATTAGGCTCAAAGATTCCGTTACATAGGCAGCCAGATAGATAGATTGATAGATAGATAGTTACAACCCAAGTTAATAAAAAGCGTGTTAAAAAGATATGGTTTCCATGTGAATAAACTGACTTTTAAGGACTTTGTCGTAACAATGTTTAACGATTATTTTTGACCACTTTGTATTTATTAATTGTAAAAATATCAATACAGTCTTCTAAAGTAGTTCTTTGTCTACGAAAACCCACCCCCAACCCATATTAAAGGCTTTTGTTTAGAAGAAATTGATGGTTATGGCTTGCAAACTTAATGTTTGTCATAAAATTTAAAATAAGTTTAAAACGGTTTGGCGGTTCTGGTTAGTTCTCTTTCTGAATTTTGTCGAGAAAAAAAAGGACTAGTAACTGGTCTTTGTTGTTGAGCGCTTGTGCAACAGAACTAACCAGAACTTCTTATGGGGGCGGGTTAGCTTAACAGAAAGTATTATTTTAATTTAATATTAACTTTTAATTAATTTTAGATTTATTTAATTGGACATTTTCTGGTATTCTCTATGAATAATAAAGTATAATTTTTCTAAAAATTAAGGGTAAAATTTGATTTAACCTCAACTATTTTAGGACCAACGAAAAGCATTTTTATAAGCTTTCCAGAGAGGTGCCAGAAAAGGAGTGTTGCCATTTAAGATTTTAAAGTGACTGGAAGTGCAGCTTAAGGGGTTGATAGAGGTGTTTCGTAAAATATGTAATTTTTATACATCCCCGGGTATTATAAAAACGGTATTTTTATTTTTTGATACTTACCGGGGTTTAGAAAATATAGCCATTGTAAGTTTTAAAAAAGCACCATGTATATTAGTTTCTCATTTGGACAATTTCCTCGGAATAACATTGTAAGTGGTAGTGCACTTGATTACTAGGGTGGATGTTGTTACATTTTTGCATTACAAAGCAATTACAACGTTGTACCATTTTTTTTTGTTAAATACTTTCTAGCCCAAACTATGGATAAATCGTGTGAAGTTATGCCTAACGCCATGATAAACGTGGTAACTGTTATGATCGCACACCATTTTCTATTTTAAAGCGCAAATAATTCCAACATTGATAACAGGAAGAATTGTCCAGAGTAATTCCTCCACTCACGGTTCCCACCAGAGAAACTCGTGGTGCCGCGCGTATGCATCCCTATACGGTCTAACTGGCCAGGCCCCGAACTTCCCACTTTGTTCGTTCTTTTATCCCTAGAGTTTCTAGAATGTGGAACCGGCTGCCCGCGGAGGTCTTTCTTTCCCCCTAAATCTTCAAATATTTGGGTTCCGTGTCAACAAACTCCCTCTTACCTCGCTTAAGACACCCACGGTACGTAAGTATTTAGGCTTTTAGCCTTCGTGGATTGTCCAAAGATAAAAAAAATACATAGTTTTTTCCCCTTCCTGAAAAGTTGATAAAATGTAAGTTACAAAGTTGTTCGAGCCGACGCTTCAACTACCAGTTGTGCACTTTACTGTATATTTTTGTTTCAAATCAACAGAACTAACCAGAACTTCTTATCGCCCCATAGTTAGCTTAACAGAAACTATTATTTTAATTTATTATAAATTTTAAATAATTTAATTGGACATTTCCTGTTATTCTTTATGTATAGTTTAGTATGATTTTTCCAAAATTTAAGGGTAGTATTTGATTTCATCCCAACTTTTTTATGACCAACAAAAGCATTTTCATAAGCTTTCCAGGGAGGTGCCACATAAGGGGTATTGCCATTAAAGATTTTTAGGTGACTGGGAGTGTAGCTTAAGGGGTTGATAGAGTTGTTTTAAAAATACGTAATTTATATTCCCTTTGGGGTTTATGGAAACAGTACACACAAAAAAAGATATCTTAACTTAAAACAATTTGCTTTGACTCAAGACACGTTGTGAGTTGTATATAACGAAAAGAATATATTCTTCTTATCAGTAAATGATATTCTTAAAAATATTATTTTAGTACAAGCATAAAGGTAGATTTATGCTTGTACTAAAATAATAAATGATTTAGTTAAGTAAACATATTTTTTAAGTTAAAAATATTTATGCTTTCTTTGTAGATATTTTTTGTCGACGCGATTATCTAGCGAAGAAAAGCACTAATTTTATTGGAGAAAATATATTCTTGTCGAGCGATCAATTTAGAACATATTTTCTTCAGCAAAACAAATTAAAACTTAAGTTAAGAATTAATTAACAAATTAAAACTTAAGTTAAGAATTAATTTCTTTGGCCAAGAATGTATTACTTTAGGGTTGTCTTGGTTAAAGAATATCATAATTATATACTTTCTTCAAATAAAACTACTTAGTTTTTTTAAAACTGAGGATTGTTATAAAAATTTTATTTATCACAATTATTATTGTTAGAGTACAAAACAAAGCTTTTAATAGTATAATATTTTTATGATGTTATGTTAGACCTTCTGGACGTCTCTTAGAGCCAACCTTGCTGAGGCGTCTAGGATCCTATTAATGGAAATCTCCTTGGTACAGCAGATGTTAATAAAAACAAGAGTTTTGGGTGCTCTGCGTCCAGCATTTCCAGTGTATTCTTCAGTACTTTCTTTGTAAAGATTTCAGTTCTCAATAGTCCCGGCACGATAGTAGCTTCAATGTGGATATTTTCAGCATGGTGATCCAACTACCCCATAAAACTACAATGTGTGTCCACGGATGAACTTGACTATACCTGTAAAAAATACTTTTACTATTTCAAAAAAAGTTATTCTTCATAAAAATTTTTGTTTTATCCGAAATGCCAAAAGCTATAACAAATTTTTTTCTAGGATTTACATGGTGGTTCATAACTGCAAAATCAAGACTTTATAAAAATAAAATTTTTGAGACTACCTAATTAAATAGCAAAAAGTACTTAAAAGTGTATAACATAAAAATTTTCTATTGATTATGATTTTCAGTAAAAGTTGAGGTTAACTAACTAAAAATAATTCCAAAAAATATATGTTTTACAGTTTATTAAAATATATTTTTTTAGAACAAAAGCTTTAAAACAATCGTCTGACTTACTATTTAAATCCAAATCCGGTATCCTCCATTCTATTCTCCATTTCTACAAGCAGGATCGCACTAATCTAACTTCGTTGGTTTCTTTGGAGAGCACACCTCCTTTCTGTCAAGTTAATTACCATTTATGTGGTGTTCGTTATTTTCCAGTCCTTGGTGCCGACGTTTTCCTCAAAATCCTCCTCGGCCTGCAGTCATCTTACTTTTTGGCTATCTAGTCAACCTTTCTTAATCTCCTTAGTATTTTTTTTAACTTCTTATAATTTTGCAGTGTGGAAGGAAGCGTTTCTTGTTTCCCAGTTCGCCGATACGCACCTTCCTGGGCAACGTTTTTGCAAAAATGAATAAGGAAAATACCTTTGATACCTAATTATGGTAACCAAGAATATAATATTTTGGTTTAATAATACAAAACCTATATTTTCTTAAGTGAAAAAAATAAATATAAATTGTTTTGACTGTAAAATAAATATATTTTTTAGTTTTATTTTAAAAAAGCCATTGTCTTTAACAAAAATAATATTAAATCAACAAGAATTTTATTCCAAAGTAAAATTATGTTTTAAGTAGAGAATAAAAATATTACTTTGTCTTAGCTAAAGAAATTTAAGTTTTCCTGTAAGAATAGTATTCTTAAATATCTTTTATCATATTATTCTTAATTTTAGACAAATTGTGTCTTATTTCAAAAATATATACTTGTTTGAAGAATATATAGTAAGAATAATATTATTTAATATGAAAATAATGTAATTTCTTGGAGCAAGAATATTGTTTTCCATCAAGAAAATTTGTTTTAAGTTAAAAATAAATTTTCAAGAAAATCCATATTCTATTTGCAAGAATTTTATTTTTGTGTGTATTTTTATTATTTTTTTATATTTGCCGTACTTTATAAATATAACCATTGTAAGTTTTACAAAACGCAACCTGTATATTAAAAGTTTAGGTTTTTTAAAATATTTATTAAATATTTTTATTTTTGAGGAAAGCCAAATATTATATATTTTATTATAATTTTAAACAAAAAGGCAACAAAATCTATTAACTAAATAAAAAAAATCATATGAATGTTACTTACGTTGCAGAAGTAAATATAAAATAAAACTCAATTAAAAAAAGGATATCGGTATTAAATACGCAAACAAATAAAACATATTTATTTAAATTTTACTTTTCTGGCCTGTATGTTCAAATCTGAAACCAAATATTTTATATCTAAGCCATGACATATTTTATTTGCTAAAGAAATAAGCGCCCAATTAGTTTTTGTTAACTCAAAGTTGTTCGTAAATCGTTTCTTACAGGTATATGAGTTTTAATTTCAAAATTTTATGTAAAAATAAAATATGTTTAAAATAAAAGTAATGATTTTGGGATTATTCTTAATTGCTGAAATCTAATTTTTAATAATTTAATTTCAAAATTTTCTACCCCCGCAATGCTGCAGCCTGCACCTTGCACCACCAGGTAGGCTCAGCCCTGAAGGCCACTTTCCTCTTTTATAGTTAAGATATAATAAAAAGATTAATATTATGATAACTAAATTTAAACAAAATATTATTTGGCTTTTCTCCAGAATAAAATTAAAAAGTTTATTTAACATTTTATAAAAATTAAAACTTTTATACATTATGTAGAACTATTCTGCTCTTACACCAATATAATAAAAGTTATTATTATTTAAAAGAAATAAAATAATGAAATATTCAATATTAAGTTACTTACAATACAAAGGTTTCAATCTATAAACAAAGGTTCATTAGCACTCGGTTAAAATTATTTTAATTTAATAAAATAAAATCTTCACAAGACGCCAGACTATTCTTTTTATCTGGTTAAGATACCTATATAGGTGTATCTTTTACCAGTTAATTTTTCCAAAAGTAATGTCAAACTCTAAAGTCTCCATCAGACATTTCATTTTTATGTTTGTTTTCAGTTTTCTAAAAGTTTATCAATAAGTTTTTAGGTAAACTGTTTACCACATTTTTGGTAAACTATTTACCACATTTTTGAGACGCAACCATTGGCCCAGTTTTCGGCTGGCGTCTTATTAAGATTTTATTTTATTGGATTAAAATAATTTCAACCGAGTACTAATGAACCTTTGTTTATAGATTGAAACCTTTGTATTGTAAGTAACTTAATATTAAATATTTTATGATTTTATTTATCTAAAGTAATAACAACTTTTATTATATTGTGTAAGAGCAGAGTAGTTCTACATAATGTATAAAAGATTTTGAGATTATTCTAATCTTATTTTTAAATATATAATGTAAAATTTGTCTGCCACTGCAGTGCTGATGCCCAAGCACCATGCACCACTAATAGTCTCAGCCCTGTAAGCCGTTTAATCTTTCCCGGATAAGACAAATAATAGCATAAATATTATGGGAACTAACGTTCGTCACAGTTAACTTCGAACACTTTTAAGGTTTATTTTGGCGCTGCTTCTTAATAAATGTTATTGAATGAACAATTCAACCATTTGCTAATATTTTAACGTGCCCATAAACACTAAACTATGATCTGGAAATAAACTGTTATTTTTTTATTATCTGCCGATGTCGTCTTTAATCTTCCTGTCAATGACACTTGTTGCAGCAACGAGAGAACCCGTGGGCACCCAGATCAGTTATTTAATGAAATTATGGCCGATGTGGCTGCACAGATGCCGGTCCGTCCGGTCTTTGACTCTACGGCCGCGGCCTGCCATCGCTCGTTCCGAATTGCAGACTTGAACGGATGCCCCAGGCAAGGTTTGCTTTATTGGTATGGAGATACCTATTTCAATAAAATTATCTACTTGAAAATATTATGTTTGATATATGTAAGACCTGGGTATTAAATATCTTGTAATTAGGTTCGCGTAACAAAAAGTTCATACAAAGACACCAAATATGAATTTCCAGTTTTTGCCGAAAATAAATTAATGAAAAAGATAAAATGGATACACGTTCAGCCAAATAAAAAGGTTTATAGCAATGCACATTAAAAAACTAATAATTACCTGTTATATTATGACTTGACAGTAAAGAATCCTTAAGAACCAAAGGTAAAAACGATGAAAGTACAAATTTATTGGTGGAAATAATCTGTATTTAATGTTTTCCATGTACCACATGACCTTAGCGTCATTATTACACAGGGTATTTTATATTTCATTAAGGGTGGATAGGTAGCATATTTGAGAAATTAATGGTCGTAGGATATTAGAAAAAAATCTTTTAAGGAACATGACTGTGTAAAACCGTTGGAAATTAATTTGAAGTTTCTAACTATACCGCTAGGGGCGTAACAGCTATAGTCGTGTATAAACATGCATTATCTTAGAAATCGCCCGGCATAAGTTAGAAAAATATATTTTTACGGTATTGCTTCTAGAATTCTGTATCTTTTTAATTATCACTTTCCTTTGAGAGTTTTACTTGTTAAAATGCTCATAATCTTGGTTTGCCTTGGCAAAATTCGACATATCGAATTTCGTTCTAAAGAAAAACCTTAAATCATCATGAAAAAGGTCAACCCTGGTCATGTTGTCTTTTGTTGCTTTCGCCAGAGGGCGTCGTTTAACAAATTTAGAGTTTTTATATTTTTCTTTAAAATTTTAAATGGAATGCTATAATTATTTTATTGTAATTATGGTGTAAATTAAAATTCTAGAGAAAAGCCAAATCATATTTTCTTTAAATTTAATCTCCCAGAAAACAAATAGAGCATAAAATACTTTATTATATGGCAAAAAAACTATTTTTAGCTGGTTAAGATAAATAGGTGTATCTTTTCCCAAGTTAATTTTATCAAAAGTAATGTCAAACTCTAAAATGTCCATCAGACATTATATTTTTAATTAAAAACTTTTTCAGTTTTCTAACAAGTTTATCGGTAAGTTTTTAGGTAAACTGTTTACTACATTTTTGAGACTCAACCATTGATAGCCCAGTTCCAGTCTGGCGTCTGATTAAGATTTTATTTTATTGGATTAAAATAATTTCAACCGAGAGCTAATAAACCTTTATTTATAGATTGGAACCTTTGTATTGTAAGTAACTTAATATTAAATATTTCATTGTTTTATTTCTTTTAAAGTAATCATACCTTTTATTATATTGTGTAGGAACAAAATAGTTCTTTAAAGTATGTAAAAGTTTGAATTTTCTTAAAATGTAAAAACTCTTTAATTTTATTCTGGAGAAAAGCCAACTAATATTTTGTTTAAATTTAATCTCCCAGAAAACAAATAAAGCATAAAAATTAAAAAACCTCATATAATTATCTTTATCCGTTCAGAACTGCAAAAGAAAAAAGTATTTTTATTAAATTTTGATACTTATAAAATCCCAAAATAAAAAAGGTAAATCTAAAAAATGTATCAATGTTTAAAGCTTCATTATTCGAAAACGGTTTGTCTGGCGAAAATTTTCAATAGACGTTTTTGTAGGCAGTTTAATTCTCTAAACATATATGTGCACATACTTTTTTACCTCGATAGTTGGGAAGCTGAAATGAATGTACAAATAAAAATGGAAATTAAGGGAGAGGGACGTCTAAATATTAATATTAAGGGCTCAAGTCTTCACGATATTTTCTTTTGTCACCCAAACAATATTTTTGATATATTAAAAGAAAAAACAAATAAATAGCGATTTGTTTGCCCCACTCTAATATGTATGAATATTATAAGTAACTTATACCAGGTGTTGGATACGAATACGAATCCATTAGACAAGCCTTCAGACTATTAGACATGTCAGAACCTATAATTCATTCTGAAAGCAATGCCGCAAAGTAAACAAAAAATTATAGTGTGAACAAACCCTTTGTGAACAATGACTTATTTCAGCAAAAATATTAAACCCGTTGAGTTTCTGGTTCCTCACGCCACGCGTCAGGTTTTCATGGCAGGCCAGAGACTAAGAGAGACACCTCCTTTTTTCAGCTGATTTACCGAATTGCAACACTGCTCCCTAATTTGAATTACCAACAATTTGTCCATCTAGATGCAATATTAAAAATGGCGTTAAAAAGTTTAAGTAGGCATAAAAATGTTTTTAAGATGCCACATTCTGATTTAAAATTGTTTTAGGAATAAAAAAATATAAGAAAGTGTGTCACTTTCGGACCGGATGTGACTGAAATGTGAAAAATATGCGAAAACCCTCCTATTTTTATTTTACCTATTTCAATTCTTATTTTAGCATGTATGTCTTCATATTCTGGCAGGTATGACTTGTCTAGTAAATTCATTGACACCCGATGTGGTTTATGACCACCTTATAAATTTTATTGAAAACAATCCGGTTGTTGCACACTGTAAATGGTATGGTGTATTCTTCTAGAAGTTGAATGAATGAAAATATCTAAAATAGTTTTTTGGAAAACTTCTTTTTATGTTAAACTACAAATAAAATAAATAAAAATAACGTTTTAAAACCCAAAACAAAGTAAATTATTATTTTCAAATGGAAAACAGACTAAGAACTTGCAAAGAGATTTAAAAATTACCTATTTTATTTTGTTATAAAGAAAAGTAAGAGAATAGTTTAGTTTGTGGAAAGCAGGTTTTAAGCATAAATAAAATGTTTAGTTTCAAAAAAGTAGTCTAGCATGTAAATAATTTAATGACGCACATATAACTCTCTCGCAGCTCCTTTTTTTTTGCTATTACTACCAGCATTTTAAAGAAACGGGATATAGTAATTTGATAGTTAATTTTTGCCGTATCTATTTTCAATTATTCTTCGGGCAAACCAAAGAAGCGTTTAATCATCTCTAAAGAACAATTATCAAGTCGTGCGTGTCGAATATCTTTATCTCTTTAAGCGGTTCTCTTGATTAAGTTTTGTTAAATACCCAAATTATGCTTGTTAAATTGGCAAGTGGGTAACTTGATCGGTAAACTGTGGATAGTTTTAATGGAAAATAAAAATATGAAATGGAAGGCAGTGCCCGTTATAAATTATTTGAGTCAGGGTTACAACAATTTAAAATAGATGATTTGATTTAAATCAACTGATTTTTTTAGTAAAAATCGTGGTTTAAATCAAAATATAATCTAATATTTAAATAAGTCGCCGAAGCAAAGAACTAAAATAAGTCATCAGGAAGTTCAAAAACAAAAAAGATAGTTTTTTAGAACTAACCGTTTAATTTTATTATGTAAGTGTAGAAACAAAACTACTTTTAATTATTAAGACATACTCATAATTTAAACAAAAACAGTTTTAATTGAACAGGTTCTTAATAAATAATAAAAATAAAAAATAAATAAAAATTAGCCACTTTAGAGTCTATCTTTGCCACATTTAAGGAATTAGTTTTGCAATGGTCCAAGAGCCCATGAGCGGCAGACCTACGACATTTTGTAAAAGCAGAATTTTATATTGTGTTATTTATGTACCAATTAGAAGATATTTTCTTAGTCGCCAGACAACCACTGGCAGACAAACATTTTGAGGTAGCCCAATGGTCCGAGAAAGTCCAATATTTCGGTTGTTAAACAACGCCTCATTAATGATCCTTCACTTACAGAAAGGCTTCCCTCTCTTGCCCATCGTCGGGCTGTGGGGGATTTATCGCTTTTTATAGGTACTTCCATGGCTTCTGCTCTGAAGAATTGTCCAGTATAGTTCCTCCACTCACGGTTCCCAAGAGTGAAACTCGGTTCCGCGCGTATGCATCCCTATAGGGTCCAATTGGACAGGCTCTCGAACTTCTCACTTTGTTCGTTCTTTTATCCCTAGAGTTTCTCGATTGTGGAACCTGCTGCCCGCGGAGATCTTTTTTCCCCCCAAATCTTCAGATATTTAAGTCCCGTGTCAACAAACTCCCTCTTAACTCGCTTAAGACACCCACGGTACGTTAGTATTTTGGCTTTTAGCCTTCGAGGTCTTTCCAAAAAAAGTCTTGTATAAAATTTCTAGGGTTTCCAAATAGGCATGTTCTAAAAATATTTTGATGTATACAGAGTATCCCAAAAAAAGTTATTTCTGTAAGGTTAGTTTTTAATGGTATTTGAAACATAGATACATTAAAATATTTTTGGGACATGCCTAAACAGAAAAATTTAACTTTATCGGACCATGAGACCACACAAAAATATTTGTCTGCCAAGGGGTTGGAACTGTCTGCCGACTGGAAAACTATCTTCAAATAGTTACCCAAGTAACATATATAAAAGTCAGCTTTTACAAAATGACGAAACTCATATGTCCATTAATTAACCTTTGGTACCTGGTACCTGCCAAAGCCACTATAAATTAAACTTTATAGACCTTCATCGCTTCTCCTTATGTTGGAAGCATGCGCTGAGAAACTTTTAGCTTTTATAAAGTCATGAAGGTCTGCCGGTCACTGGCTCTTACTCTGTAATAATATGAGTAGGATAATTTCATTAATAAGGGCAGGTGGGTGAGTATCAGTTACATCCCAGTTTACGTGTAAGTAATAAAAATCATGTTGACCAGTGTAATTGACCACGTTTAAACAGGTTGACCACCCAGTCAACAACTAATTTAGAAGTGGTGATATTGATTATCTTTGTCCTAAGGTATACATATTTATTGGACTTTAAATAAGAGTTTTTTTATTCACATTTTAAATTTAAATTGTTTTTATATCCCAACCCGTATCGACAATTTCTTTTTTTTTTGTTTTGCAATATAAAACTAAATTATTTTTATTTATTTTAGGTAAGTTAGATGATCTGTTTTACAACGCCAAAAAGAAGAGGTTTAGTAAGTATTATTTCTTCTTTAAGGTAAGTAGGTTATTTATTTTAGATTAAATTGGTTTAAAAATAAAGTTATTTATAACTATCAAACACTTATATGCTGTGCTTAAAATTGTACACTTTTTTATTGATTTTTATATTTTAATTTTATTAATAAAATACATGGCTGTAACGAAAATCGGCAGGTTCTCATAATAAAAACTTTATAAATAATATTTTTTACGATTTTAAAATTAATTTTACCTTAAAACTTTCTAAAATTACATTGAAAAGTTTTGATTCTTTTGAAAAAACTATGTTGTTTGCAGTAAATTAAATATTTCTAAAACTATACCATTAACTACCTCAGGGTATCGAAGCTGTATACTGTTGTACCCATAAGTTTTGATTTTTTTTATGTGTTCATCCTATTAAATAGTACTTAAATATGAAATGAACCTTACAATAAAAATGTTTTTAAAATATGCCTGCCGATCTGGGGCATGAATTTAGGGCGTAAGAGAATACTCCCCAAGAGAGAATTCTTCTCTCTTGGGGAGCAATTCTTATGCAATAAACCTCAATCTAAAAAGCTTACTGCCAGTGGCGTTGCTACTATGGGGCTCGACGGGGCAGTGCCCCGGGGCCCACAAGCCCAGGGGTCATTCGTCTAGTAAATTAATTTAAAAATTTAAAATATAAATAAACTTGGATTCTTAGGTGGTGATACCCTTTTTGAAAGCCTTTGTGGTTTTTTGAGTACGTCCAATTGGGTAAAAACGATTTTTAGTTAGTGTAGTTGTTATAGTTTTTAAATAGTTTAGTTTACTTGGAGCCCCACTTCATTTTTTGCCCCAGGGCCCATGCTTATGTAGCTACGATACTGCTTACTGATGTGGGAATATTCTGCATTGCCAACCTAAAAATGTTAGCATTAATAGACTAGGCATAGCATATTAAAGCTAACTGGCGATTTACAAATTTGTAGTTTCGTTACTGTTACTGTGCTATTGTTAATGATGTAATCAATATTTTTAATTTACAGTGAACCCGTGGTAATTCGACCAACGTTTTGTAAGGCGATGTCGAACTATTCAATTTGTCGGATTATAGGGTACTGCCTTAAGACCCTCTATATTCCGGACTTTTTGTAAAAGAATATACCTTGTAATCCGACAAGTTTAAAATAAAAGAATACGTTTTTTTTTCGTAATTTTAAGGTATATTCAACAGTACTTCTGATCGATCGGATTACAGGGGGCGCCGGATTACACACGGGTCTACCGCGGGTCTACTGTATTAATAAAAGTTATTTACCACAATACCAAAGTGTTTTATTTATTTATATTTGATATATGGTTTTTCCAAGTATGTTATTTTATTATTATAATTTAGGTATATTATTGTCCCATTTAAATAATATGGTTGATAATAATATTTTATGAATTTTGAACGAGGCGTGTGAACTATAAAACTGGCAATGATATAATAAATTATAGTGTGGGTAACTTATTTATTTTCGCTTACATTTGCTTAACAATTATTTCAATTATGTTCTAACCGATTTATTTTTTCTGAATAGAAAATATAAATATGACATCACGCAGTAGATTTCTGATAATTGTTGTGTTTTTGTTTTACGTTGATTTAAACAGATAATAATTGTTAAAAAAACAAAAAGAATCACGTAACATAGTTAATAAATATACATATATATACAGACTGTGTATAAATGGGGTTTACCAGAGGACAAATGGATAAAAAAATTAATTTTTTGAAAAAAAGTTATGCTTGGTAAAAATGTTTGCTTGTAAAAATATAATTTACGAAGAGTAAATGTTGATTTTGTATACAGCGTAGACCAAAACTTAAAAACCTGATTTTTCTTCAAGAGTAATCAAGATCTTTTTTTTTATTTTAAGGCAAAATGTTATTTAGAAAATTTATATATGTAGAATAGTTAACTTATTTGACTTTTTTTTGAAAAATGATTTTTTATTTATTTATCCTCTTTTAAACCCCATCCGTGGACATTCTGTAGATTTTATTTATATTATAAAAATGTTTTTTAAACAATTTTAGATTCCTTTTGTCCCAGTGCTTATATACAGAGTGTTCTCAAAGATAAGTAATTAATGTTAACAACGTGTAGAACTCGGAAAGAGTTGTCGATTTACCAAATATTGTTTATTTAAAAGTAGCCAAGTAATCCAGTTACTTTATAAAAATAAAAATTAAAAAGACTTACTAGAAATCTGTTATTTTTAACCCTATTACTAAAGATTCAATTTAAAGTTTTAAGGTTGTAGAGTCTTGGAAGTGACTTACACCTTTACTACGGTATATATTGATGCCAGTTCTTTCTACTTGTGTTTCATTTATGCCAAACTACAAATTTAAACCATCTAGACACGCCGCAGCGTGTCCAGCCAAGTTCAAGCAAAGGAACTGGCTACAGCGCCGCATGTGATATTACACGGATCACTTGGTGCCACTTTTGGCTACTCTATAACGAAAAACCTATTTAACCTAAACACATAAAACTACGTGTGTTTATTTATATCCATAAGACAAGTAGAAGCCCAAATTTCATGAAGCTAGCTAAAACAGTTATAAAGATATGATCCAAAAGTCGTCAAATTTTCACTGACTGACTGACTGACTGACATATAAATCAAAAACCTAACCCACTTCCAGATGACCTAGAAAGATGAAATTGGAAATCTAGATCGGTAATTGTGTGTAAGTGTAGAAAAAATCTACAAATAAAAAACCAGTTATAAAATAGGGGAGTGAGGGCAGTCCCTATACCAAAAAGGTTTTTTAATTGTAGCGTTTGAACTGTTGGACAATGCTCACTGTTATGTCTAATGTTGAAGAAAACGTAGACAATAGCATAAAAAAGGAAACTCAAGAAAAATATTAAATCAAAATACCTGCCTAGTTTTCTTTACAAAAAGTAATGATATCCCACCAAAAACATAAGTGTGAAAGACGTGAGCCGAGTTCAATACTAATTCTGAATATAATTTCCATTACTATCTACAGTCTCAGCTTAGTGCCGTAGGTAGGTATAATAAAAATTATATCTATTATTTTTCAGGATTTAAGTGGTCATATTTCGAAAATTATTGGAGATATATCTATTAAGTGTAGTATTTTTATATAGCTTTTTAAAAGACCTTTTTAAAGGTGATATAATATACAGGGTGTTCCACTTTAAAATAGTTTACCCCTATATTTTTCTTAACTTTTTGATGTTCATTTGTTTGTTTTCTTATGCTCAAAAAATAGTAGATAAAGAAGTATACAAAAATTTTACGGGAAGTTTTTCTATCCTTCTTGGGTGGCAAAATATAAATAACAACCTGTACATCATCTTGGAAAACAAGTTGCATATGTGTGATTTTAAGAAGAAAAGTTCAAATAAACCCATGTCCTAACTTAAGAGGTACATGGTGATAAAGTTATTAAAAATAACCTTTATTACTATTCTGCATCTCCAAAGTAAAGAGATTTAGAACATAGGTTATTTGGACCTTTTCTTCTTATAATTACTAGACCGTGAGCCAGGTTTAAAATTTTGTCAGTTATTTCCTTTTAGTCCATAACTCGTAAAATTTTTTAAAAGGGTTCTACATGAATCGTTGTGAGCGTTAGCTGCGTCTCCAATGGTAAAATTGTACAGAGGGCTCCATAAATGAGGATCCATATTAAAGTTGTGTCTTTTTAATGAAACACCCTATATATTAGTTCATTTTTGGATTAAAGTGATAAAAATAAAGTCAATTTTATCAGCGATACCTATACCAAAAATGTAAGGCTTTTAAGATATTTAGAATTTTTAAAAGTCTTGACAAAAATAAGATTTTAATATATCCTACCCTAGCTACGCTTACCTTTATATATTATGTTAGATTGCTTAAATATTAAGTGTACGATCACCTACATTTACATTTTTACTAGAAATTATACAGGGTGTCCGGAAAGAAACTAATATGTAATATTATATTAATTTCAGGACAACCTGTATAATTTCCAGTAAAAAATTTAAAGTAGGTGATGGTACAGTTAATATACTGGCAATCTAACATCATATACAAGGTCAAGCCTAAGTAAAGTAGGATATATTAAAATTTTATTTTTGTGTGGAGTAAGAGGAAATTGGTCACGAAAATATGTCGCTGGCGTTCACGGCCATACCTGAGGATTTACACTTCTTAAGATAAACATCATATTCTAAAACACCCTGTATAGCTTGGGTTTGGCCATACAGAAAGTGATTTTTTTAAATTTAGATATTTTAAAACAGGCGACTGAAACCAACTTTTACCAAGTATACCTTTTTATGTAAAATATGTTAAAGAATAATAATTTTTTAATTTATTCACGATACCGCAAATGTCGCCGTCTAGATTTAACAATAAAATTGAAAGGAAGATCTTATTTCTTAGTTCCCAAAACCTTCTTCAGTTGAATTTTGTAATATAACACTTATTATTAATAAAATTATTTATAAAAAAACTAAAACTTTTGGACTAAGGTAAGATGGGTTATATCGTCATGTTTTTACTCAAGGATTTGTGGTGGCATCTTTTCCGCACCTTTTAGAGATACCCTGTATAAGTAAGCATGAAGAAAAACCTGGATAAGCTATACCCAAAAATAATCAACAAAAATGCGAACTTATGTCATTTTATAAACCTGTATCTAAGAAATTCAAACATAACCAAACTCTTACATAAAACCAAAGATAAACTTGCCTTTACCATAATATGCAGGTACCACCCAAACCGATCGGCCTTTGCACCACGATGCCTTTGCAGCATCACTCTCTCCGATGCCGAGAAGAAATCCCCGGTTTCCCGGTCCCCCTTGAAGTACCATAGTACCAATGGCAAGACGAATAAGTTAAGCAAGTTGTACCTCAGTGAACCGGTGAGCACGGTCGGACCAGCTTACTATACGGCGAGACTTGACTTAAGTTAAGCCGCGCTTTTGTGAGTTAAAGTTGTGGTTAAAGCTTAAAGTTAAATAAATCTTTAGGTCAGTGCATGGATATTTCTTTGGATACCCTATACCATGGATTTATGGACAATGTTTACCTAAAAAGATGACATTTTCAGTGATTCTTGTTAGTTGATGTTGCGTTTAAAGGACTATGCTGTACATAACAGTACAGGTTGTCCCATTTTGGTTGCAATAGCATGCAGGGTATCTAGGTATTATTAAAGATAGAACCATGTGGTTTTCGCGAACCGGAGCTATTGTTTTTGTGAAACAAAAGATGCCATAAACAAAGCCATCTTGGTTTTAAAGCTACAGGTCGATTTTAGAAATTTTGCATTTTCAGGTATCTTTGTATCTCAGTTGGCTGATAACGTGTCAAAAAGGTTAAATTTTTTTACTTAAAATGCAGTGGCGTTGTCAGAATTTTTTCAAATGTTCTTGTTTTGAAAATATTGACTAATAATGATTTTTTTTTATATGGAATATTATATTTGTCAAAAAAATAAATTTGCCTTGGGGTTTTATTTATATAAGCAACGACAAAAGTCCCAATATTTATAATTCACATCCAAAATTCTGCAGTAGGCCATGCTGAAAAATTAGTTAAAAGTTTTTTTATTGACTTGATTATTGTAGTGGTGCTTACGTTACGAATTTCAAAATTGGATTTTGCTATTTTATTTAATTATGTTTTTTTTTGTTACATAAAAAAATATTAATTTGTAAATATTTTTAATAAAATAATTTTTTTGATTTATTGTTAGCATAATATATTTACTTTATTCTTGATTTATAAATACATTTAAAAAAATGTGTTGCATTAATTGAAAATGTCTGAGTAAATATAATAGATTAATAGGTGTTTTTTGAATAAGAAATGAAAAGTGGAATATGCTAACAATAAATTAGGAAAATCATTTAACAAAACTATTTACCAACTAAAAATGTTTGCTCAAGAAAGTGCTACCTACCTAGATTTATATAACAAAAAAACACATTATTAAGTTTAAAAGCAAAATCCAGTTTCTAAAGTCGTGACGTAAGCACAACTACAGTAATTAAGTCAATAAAAAAACTGGTAACTGATTTATTTTGCATGGCCTACTGCAAAATTTTGGATATAAAATATGAAAATTGGGAATTTTATCATTGTCTTTTAAAATAAGGCTAAGTATAGTGTTACATATTTTTTAAAAAGTTGTAAAAGGGCAAATTAAGTTGTTGACTAATATACAGGGTGTTTCGTTTAAAAAACCCAATATTGGTCAATATTTAAAAAACAATAATATTGGAAAAATCTGACTACACCACTGCATTCTACGAATATATATATATATAAAACCGTTTTTACTTTTTGTTATAAGACAACTGAGATACAAGGGGTACCTGAAAAGGCAACATTTTTAAAATCATCCTATAGCTCAGAAACTAAGATGGTTATGACGGCTATGTATATGGCATCTTCCGTTTATCGTAAAAGTAGCTTCAGGTACGCGAAATCCGCAAGGTTCTATCTTTAATAATAACTGAGATACCTCCTCTGTTGCAACCAAAATGGACACCCTGAACAATACGTGCATATTATAGCTTTTTAACGATTTATTGGTGCACTTTTCTATAATTATTCCTTATTACATTTCTAATTAGTTTATTGAGAAAATTTTAACAACCAAATTTTTTTTGCGATGTAAGAAGTTGGGAAAACCTACTTACGTGTCAGCGTTAAAGAGCATTGTTTTAAAGACAATGTTTAAAAAAAAACAATACATTTTTCTAACATATTATTTAAAATTGTATAATAATTTTGAAATTATTTAATTTCTTGATTTGTTTTTAATTTAATGTACGGTTTTTACGTAAATAAATAGAAATCATTTCCCGGCATTGTCAAATCCCTGTCTAATTAAAACATAAATTTAAAAGGTATTTTTTCCTGTAGAATTTGCTAAAAATGGTTTTTATTTATTTACGCGAAAATCGTACATCAGATAAAAAAAGTAAGAGATCAGATTTCTTCTAAATAATAAATAAAATCCTTTATTTTGAAAAATTCAGTGACGTACCATTCTTTATATATTTACCTTAAACCCTTCAAGTACGCCGCTGGTAATATTTTTTGTTTTTGTTTACCCAGAAATTGTTTGGTGCATCTGAGGTGTACCCTATTTTTTTTTGGAAAATATCTGAATTGGTATAAAGGTTATAAAAACGAGTAAACAACAATATTTTTTAACAAAATTAACACCCTGTAGTTGATAACTAAAACGTTTAAGATATAACGAAGGTCTAGTTGACAAATATTGTAAGTGCGTTTCTCAGCAAAAGTGACTTGTCTACAGTAACATATAATTATATACAACAAATTTTCTATGCACACAATTAGCAAGTTAAGCTTTAAGGTGCCAGCTTCATTTTCCAATCGTTTTAACTACTTTTAGACTAGAATTATGGCAAATTTTTAAACTTAAACGTTCATACAACTTAAATAAAAAAAATTATTTGTGAACTAGATCATAAGATGTTCGTATGTAAGTTTTTTTCTTTTTTGGTTTAGTAATCTTATTTTCCCTTTCTTTTCAAAATTTAACAGTAGTTCTGGGTTAGGGTAAACATTAGAAATTATTGCTAAGTAGAAACAATGACTAAAAATTAAATACAAGCTAATAACATGTTTTTAGGAAATCATTTTTTAAAAATTAAAAATACATTTTGAAGCCAACAATGGCTAATAATAAAAATTAAGGTAAAAACTGTTTTTTGTTTTAAAAATATATGTACTGTACTATCGGTTATGATTTTATTTTTAATTGCTCCGTTTAGATTTTCAAGTTATAATGAAGCTCTTAGAAGAACAGGTTTTTACATGTAGAGTACCTGTACGTTCTTTTTTTATGATGTTAAAGAACTTACAAATCATTATCGGATTGGTTAAGCATTTTATGATTAGAAATCGCATCACAATGCAAAAAATTAAATTGATGATTTAGTTGATATTTTTAGGTTTTTTTTTATAGTTATGTTAATTTTTGGCAATATCGTTTTTGGTGTAGCATTAGACTGGGCCAAAAAATAAACATTTTTTGCTGTAAAAATATGGCGACAAAAGAAAAATATCCTAAAATTTTCAGCCCTTAATACAACATTAAGAGGTGCATCATAAATATTGTTGATTTTTAGGAATTGTTGAATTTTTTATACAAAATTTATAAATCAGTCATAATTTAATTTTTTAATTTTGTCACTTCAATTCTTGATTTTTTAAACTATCGTTAATATCAGTATCTTTATAAAACAAATAATTATTTTAAGGAAATTTTATGCTTTACAATAAAGTTCTCTTAACATTTTTCGATAAATTAATTTATTTCGAAGTTATTGTATGTTGAAATTAATTTTTTCCAACATTACATAACTTTAAAAGGAATGAATTTATGGAAAAATGTTAAAAACCTTTTTGTCAGCATAAAATTTCCTTATGAATAATTATTTGTTTTATAAAGATATTGATATAGTAGTTTAAAAATCCAGAATCTAAGTAAAAAGGTAAAAAATTTAATTAATGTTTAAGTCGCCGTTACAAGAAAACGGCTTTTTCTACGCAAATTTACTAAGACAGCTTTTTTGTAGAGAGTTTAAGACTGTTTCCGAGATTTTGTATAAAAATGCAACAATTGTTGAAAAATCAATAATTTTAATGATGCACCTCTTAATGTTAATATTGAGGAGTGAAAATTTCGTAGATTTTTTTTGGTCTTCATAAACAATACTTTTACAGTACCGTTAGAAAAAGATTTTTTGGCCCGGTCTAATAAGCATACCAAAATACTTATTTGTTTTAATACTTTTAAGAATAAAAACTGGATTATGTTTAATAATATCAAACCTTCCATCCTTAGACATTCTTAATAATATTTCTATTGATCAAATACCCAATTATAAATAGTTAAATAAGAAATAAATAAAATAAACTATATGAAAACCAGTTTAGATTAATAAAACTTAATATGAAATTTCCCATGTTTATATGCGCATATAATTTCTAGAAAATAGTTAAGTTTCTATTTTTAATTCAAAATTAGTTTTAAATTTATTTCAAACGACCGCAAAACCATCATTATTTGTAAAACAGAAACAATAATAATAAAAATTATGCTTATGGAACACTGGTTTACTTTTTGGTCCAATGACTGGTCTTACAACTAATGGTTACGTTGCGTTTTAAAATCAGTGCAAAAAGAGTGAAAATAATTCTGTTTAACTTTACATATTTGATTCAATATTTTTTTAAGTCATGATAAAGTAATATATAAAGAAAACAAAAGTTGTTTGAAAGTTGTGAAAATCAAGCAGGGCTTCTAAAACCTATTTTAACTGTTTTTATGTATCTATATAGTATATTGGTACATCATTTGTACAGTTAATAGCGCCATTATTGTTGTGAGTTTATTTTAAATTTTTATTATTTAAAAAAAGGAACACATTTATAAAAACAAAAAAGTTGAAATAATAACTTTAATATAACACAGCTTGTATAATATCCAGAAAGAAATAAGACACTTCAATAAGTGCGGATACTACTATAAACGACAAATAAAACCTGTATTTTTTATTTTCTAAAAATAATCATTTTTAAGTTGGTACCAACCCGACAAACAAATATGTCAGTTATTGATATGTCTGTCTTTTTTATTTCTATTGTTTTTTGATTAAATGTATTTAAAATAATCTGTGTTTTAAAGTTTTACCATTAAAACTTAAAACAGTTGTAATTTTGCAAATTTCCCTTGGGGGTTTACATTCATTTTTTTTTGCATTTAAGGGGAGAAGTAGAGATGATTAATGTGACACTTTCAAACCTTTATCTTGATTAGTAAATTTTTTAATTGCCAAGATTTTTTAACACAAAAAAGCTTCTCCATTTATAATTGTGCTTCTAATACAGAGTTGACACCGTTGTCGGTTGACACCTAAATCTTGATTTGCTTTTTTTCATAGAAAATTAAAAATGCCCTTAAATATTTCCAAGGGATTTATGAAACACAAAGTTCTTTTATATTTCTTTATTATTAATAAGCTTATTTCTGTATAAAATGCATATCTGTGTCAAGAATGTATTTTTTTATAATAACATAAATATATCGTACCCACTTTTATTGGGTTATACATATTTACATTGATATTAACATAAACAGATATTTTAAACTAGAATACGCATTATTATAGCCATTTACCATTAGGAAATAAAACATTTTTAATTTTTTCATTTTTTTTTTTTGGGAGGTTAACATTTATTTTTTCTCATTTAAGATGGGGAAGTAGAGATCGTTAATGTGGCACTTTCAAACCCTTATTTTGATTAGTAATTTTACTAAGTTTCATGTTTTTTTTGTAAAAAAACTTTTTCACTTTTAATTTTGCTTTTAATACAGAGTTGACACCTAAATCTTGATTTGCATTTTTTTAATAGAAAATTAAAAACTTTGGATTTTTGGTTAATTTCTATTTAAACGACATCTTTTAAATATTTTTTTTCTTCGGATTTATAAAAACAATGTTCTTTTTTACATTCCTTCATTATTAACTAGCTTATCTATACTAATATTATAAAGAGGTAAAGTTTGTAATTTTGTTTGTTTGTTTGTTTATAGGGGTACTCTTCGGAAATACTCAACCGATTATAAAAATTATTTCACAATCAGAAAGCTTCACTATTCAGGGATGCTATAGGCTATATTTTATTATGATTGAAAAAAAGTTCAGAGAAAAATATAATCAACGCTCAACGAAGTGGGCGAGTCGTCTAGTTTTATATAAAATACCGATCTGTGTCAAGAATGTATTTTTTATAATAACGTAATTATATCGTACCCACTTTTAGTTAGTTATACATATTTACGTTGGTATTAACATAAACAGATATTTTAAACTGGAGTACTCTTTAAAGCTACAACATAATAAATATTATTACTAGAGTAGAACAATGCACGAAAAATAAGATATTACATGTAATATATAATAAGCAGCCGGCACTACCACTAACTGTAATCGCAAAACTAAAAATACAATTGCAAACTGTGTTCCGCGACAGCCGGTACCAAGTTTTACTGGTTTACTAACTTTAAGAATCTTTAAGGTAGATATCGGTTACCGTTAAAGTTTAATTCTCAGTTCAATGATGTCAGAGTTGCAGAGCTAAATAAATCTTTATAATTGAAAGGTTAAACTTGAATGAAATGAAGTTTAAAACCGACTTCAAAAAAATATATAAAACTTAATAAAAAGCTTTTATTCATAAATGAATAATAGTACAGGCGTTGAAGGAAGCTGAGTATGCAAAATGTGAGGACCGCATATCGTGGATCGTTTTTAACTCGGAAAAGCTTGCAGATAATAAATCCGGATTTTGCCAGGAGCCCAATTGGTCCATTTTTTTGTTTAACCTCACTCCTTTGAATATTCAAGTAAATGGACTGAACAAATGCTTTAAAACGATTTAAATAGTTGTTTTTTTTTAACAAAAAAAGTGACGTGTTCGCCCAGTCCGACAGTCAAAAGGAACACCCCTAAAAAGGTTTTAAAAGTGTTCTTACTATGAAGTTCATTTAATTATTGGCCCAAGGACTATAAAAAGTAATTTTAAAAACCTTTTAGTTACTCCTAAAAAGTTACAAGATGCTACAGATGTCTTTTTTAAAAAGCATTTTTGTTGGCTAATCAATGTGAATTTGACACAAAAATTTTGACCATCATCATGTAATATTAGGTAACTACAAGTATCTTTTTAAAGTATTTTATAGGATGAATCCGCAGTCAGAACTCTCCCTGAAAATTGAAATCAATTTTAAGTGTGGTGCAAACACACGCAGTGAGGTTTTGAAATTAGAAAATTCTAATGTTTTTATTGTTGACGGTATGGCACTTTTTCACCGTATCCAATTGAAAATTTCAACACCTTTGGTGGCTTTGCTGAAGCATTCTTTACAAGAATCAACGATCCATTCTTGCCAATAAATGTTAAATGAGTAGACGTAGGATTTGATAGATATGATGATATTTTAATAAAATATTTGGAGTCAATTGTAAAAATTTCATTATTTTTAATGATCATACCAAAATTTCAAGTAATTATAACAATTTCTTTCAAGCCGTAAATTAAGTTACAGTTCTTTAATTGCTCTGCACTGTTGCTTCTAGATATACATATACAAATAAATGATGCTTGTAAATTATACATATATTTGTGAAGGGTTTGGTGATCCTACACAATATTTTAAATTGGAAGCCTCTTTTATTTTTTGAGGTACCAGAATTACAATCGAACCATTTAGAAAGAGCGTTTTACCACATTTTTTACACTGTTAAAAGTCAAGATGCTCATATTATGGTTATTAGCGCTACATACCTAGTGTCGAACATTTAATTAAATTAGAAATCATATGCACGTATCTTTTTGCAAAAAAAAAATAATTTAACAAAATCTTGGCTTTGGCTTAAATTTATTAAGACAATTAAATAAGAATTAGACGCTTTATATTTTTTTACATATACTAAGAGCTTCAGCGCAAACATAAATTTGGATTAATGCAGACAAATAGCTTTGTTATCAACAATTCTTGTTATTATTTTTAATGTTTTCTTTTGTTTGTTTTTTCAATTGCCTAGCTATAAGTATCTTTAATTATTAGAAATAATTGGATATTGTTAAAACACAACCATTAAAATCGCTTCAAATCAAAGCATTTGTTTAGTCCATTTACTTGAATATTCAAAGGAGTGGGGTAAAAAAGAATGGAACAATTGGGCTCCTGGCAACATCCGGATTTATAATCTGCAAGCTTTTATGAGTTCAAACGATTTACGATATGCGGTCCTCACATTTTTCATACTTAACTCCCTTCAGATCCCGGTCTATAAATAAAAGTTAACTCGGTTAATTGTTAAAGTATTAAAAACTTTAATTTGTTTCGAATTTTTGGATTTTTATTCAGTTTACTTTTTTTATAAGTCAGTTTAATTTTTTTTAATGTTTATTTTTTCTCTTTTAACTTTATTATTAATACTCAGGCTGCGGTTAAATATTCTTACATGATATTTAGTAGGAATATTTATACAGGGTGTTTACTAACTACGTTTCAAAACTTAAGGGGTGATTCCCTATGTCATTAAAAAAAAAATTCCATGAACATATGTTAGGACTTGCTTTATTGCGGAGATACAGGGCGTTAAAATTGGTATTTTTTAAATATTATTGAGAAAAAAATGACTCTTTTCTAAACTTCTTATATTTTTCTTCCTAGGCTAAGCAATTAAAAATCTTTTGGTACCTTGTATTTTCTTCAAATCTTGCTTTG
Source organism: Listronotus bonariensis (assembly GCA_014170235.1). Lineage (NCBI taxonomy): Eukaryota > Metazoa > Arthropoda > Insecta > Coleoptera > Curculionidae > Listronotus > Listronotus bonariensis. The sequence continues at coordinate 7,682 of JACEGR010003474.1, read as the reverse complement.
TTTTTCATAAAAAAATGAAGTTACTTTAAGTGATTAAGTATCCATAAACAGCATAAAATAAAATCGAAAATTAGAAAACAGTTTTGACTTAAGTAAATGGAAAAAAATAACGATTTTTGATAAAATACACGACTGTTTATTTATTTTTAAGTTAAAAATTGTATATTGTATTTCCAACCATGTTGTCTATGGGTACTTTTAAAAGAAATTAAAATTGCTTTAATTTTTTCTCGAAATAGAAGCTAGATACAAAAAATTGACATGTTTAATTGATTAATCGGCAAGAGTAAGTGGCGTACTTCTTTTCTATAATATTGGTTGTGGTGCCCACTAAGACGCCACTGGATCCAACAATCTTAATCTAGGTAGAGCTTTTAAGCTCCTTACTACATTAAGTAAGTGTACGAAATGTCATTTAAATCGGTTAAAGGACTTTTAAGATATATATTTTTTTTAAACTTTAACACCCTGCATGAAAAATAAAGAAAGTCCAGACATAAAAAGACATAGGAAATCACCCCCTTAAGTTTCGTACCGTAGTTAGAAGTAACCTTGTATATGGCGCTACGGTAACGGTACGCTGTTGGAAAAGAGCATAAAAATAGTATATTTTCTAACTAGTGCTGAAAGTGCCACTTTTCCGCACGCGACTGCAGTAAGCATTCAAGTGCTGAAAAGGACTTTCGGCACGTGTTAGGAACGCTATTTTTTCTACGACTGTGTGGAAAAAGTCAAACTAAACAACCATTTAATAATATTTATTTTTACCATTACTGCTTATTATTACTAACAACATTAATCGTAAAAGTTGGTAGCATTTTGCAAATTAATCGCAGAGGCAAGTTGTTGTGGGTAAGTTGCGAAGTTGGAGATTGCCGTTGAGGTGCAATTAAACCGGTCGTCGTTACAGGTAACAGAGACACATTGTTGCTTGCTAGAAGGGACGGAGGTAAACGGGGCGCGAAAATATCTCTTTTGCCTGCACGCCTGTAAGGTTACGTTTATATCATAGGTAAATTGGGCGCCAGCCCTTCCCGAGAGGGGTGTGGATCAGGGCAGGTAAGAATTCCTATAATTGACACTAATAATTTGTATACCACTTAATCAGTTCAGTTCTCATTGGAATAGTAGATAGAGAATATTTTTTGATGCAATAAATGTTACGTAATTAATAAAATTTTTAAAAATAGACCAACATTTTATTTCGATACCTTTACTTTAAAGAAAACATTTGCTCCCCGTTTACCTTTACGATTTTATTGACCCCAAGATCCCTGCGCCCCATTTACCTGTTCAATAAAACCGCCGGCTAGAAGACGGTACAATGGGCCTTGAGTGCGTTTTGCTGTGTTTAAAGGTAGATGAATTTTGGTATAATATTTTGTTTGATAAGTCCGTCTTTAAACTTGTAGAGCTTTCTATGTAGCCTTTTGCAACAGATAATGACTTTCAACCTCCAAGTCTTTAATATTCGTTACGCCTTCACCAGAATTAGCTAACATTGTAGCTGAGGAACGGCGAAAGCTATGTCCTGTGTAAAGTTCTGGGTTTGGAAGACGTAAATGGGCAGTTATTTCAGAGGGCATTTTGCCAAAAAATGTATTCCTTCCAGTACAAGCCAATTTTTGTGTGGTGTTTCGGGCTTTCGTAAAATATGCCATAAAAACTTCTTTTATATTTTTGATTTTTTCTCGCCACACCAGCTTATAAATGCTGTATATTCTTTCTCGTACCTGTGCTTTGACTTGGACGGCAACAAAACTAAATTTGCTATTTCGGCTGCTTTTAGAATTGATTCAGGCAATTCCTCGTCAGAGAGACTCCATGGGAAACGTTTTTTATTCAAAATCGACGATACTGATCAGAATGTACTAAAGACACTTTTAATTATCGATGACTTTTAATGACTTTGATCTTTTATAATATGGACACCGACACCTGTCAAAACTAAAAATCTGACAGCAAATTTAATATATACCGGGATTTTGAAACAATGTTTTTAAACAATAATAATTTTTAGTAAATATTTCGTTGATTTTACACCTAATTTGTACAAATAAAGAATACTATGCCAATAATATAATTATACTAAGTCAAACTTCAGAAATAAAAACATTTTAAGTACCTATTTAAGTGGGAAATTTTGCAAGGGTATGTAAACCCTTGCAAATTTCTCACTAAAGTGCTGGAAAAGTGATTATTTTCCGTACTAGTGCGGAAAAGTGACACTTTCCAAACTAAATTGCGTGCGGAAAAGTGCCGCTTTCCACATGCCAGTAGAAATAGCTATTTACGTTACTAGACCGGAAAATGGTATTTTACGGGTCGACGAAAAACATTTACAGGGCGAGCCGTAGGCGAGTCCTGTAATTTTGAGGAGACCCGTAAAAGTTATTTCCGGTCGAGTATCGTACATAATTTTTTTTTAATTGACATTTTCCATGTCTGACTCCATTTTGGCAAAATGATGCTTTCTTTACTTTACAATATCTTGAACTGTCAAATAGTAACAATTGAACTCTGACAATTTTTGTCATGGCTAACAGGATTTTTTGATATCAGGGACCGGAAAGTAAATGAGAGACCGGAAAATAAACTAGGGAAAGGAAAGTAAATTAGTGCTGTAAAATAGCATTTTCCGCTTAAAAATTGAGTGGAAAATTCAATTTTCCGGTCAATTAAAAAAAAATATTTTACGGTCGCTTGAACTGAGCGTGACCTAAAGCATGGTGCGAATTGTTGCTTAAACCCTAAGCAGAACAGACTTTTTTTCCGCTAGACTTACATAAATATGTGTCTAAAATATTAACTAAACAATAAAAATACTTAGTAATATTATTTTTATTGTTACTTAGATTATGAAATTATTTAAAATACTTTGCAAAGACCTCCGTTTATTGACAATACAGGGTGCCCGGAAATTCCGTTCGTATATTTTAAGGGGTGATTCTACACAAATATGTATTAAAAAAGTTCATATGAACATATGTCCTAAACGTCTTAGTTTTTGAACTACAGGGTGTTAAATTTTTTAAAAAAATGGTGTGTTTTTATAATAACTTTTATACCAATTTAGATATTTTAAACAAATTTGGGGACGCCTCCTATGCACCAAAAGACATTTTTTGGCATACAAGAAAATATTCATTTTTACTAGTGTCGTTCATGAGGGGTTTAAGGTAAAGATATTTTTAAGAAAAAACCCTGTATATTAAATATTGCTTAATTTATGTATATTTCTATTGACCGTTAACTAAAACACATGTTTAATTATTAAACATTTTTTCCATTGTAAATAGAGATAAACACACATGCCGAAAATATAATATTATTAATAATAAATTAATAGCAAATATTCCGTTTTTTTATGCAATAATATATTCAGTAATAACATTATTTGAGTGTTTTAGAAGTTTCGCACAAATCGATAAATGATTTTAGTTAGGTCACTGCAGCTATGCTAATTAAAATTTGTTTCCGAATAAATTTCATTTGGTAATGTAGTTATTAAGTAATTTATATCGGAAATTGGTTTTAAATATTAGAAAGCGAATCTAGAATAATGTTTAGCAAATTGTAGTGACAACGCTTAAAAGTGATATTTTATGTTAAACACAAGTAGGGATGGCAACGATATATCGACTATTTTCAAATATCGATATTTAAATGTCAATATTCTTCTTGGATGTTTAACTTCTTGATATATCAATATCAATTTTTTTATTATTTGCGGTGAATAAGACAAAATTAAGAAGCGTTTTTTTCACTAAAATTTTTAAAGCTGTGAAAAATGTAAAAATTAAAAAAAAAAGAAACCAAAGTATTAAACTTATTAATTAGGCCGTATTTGTTTACTTACTACCTATTAGGACAAAAAGTAAGAAAATATGAAATATAATAATACATATATCGATATTTACTCATTTCTTTCTTTCTAAAATAATGATATACATGTAGCTTTTTAATATATCTAATAATCGATATTAGCCAAAACGATATTTATCGATATCGATATATCGATGTTTTTTTTATTCTACATCCCTAGAAACAAGTAAACGGATATTTTGTTTCAAAAACAATTAAATAAACTCTTTAACTGTTGACTATTACATTAAATAAGAAACACACTTGTAGAAACAATTTTATGGTTGATTTACAGCTACAACAAAATGTAACTATAAATTGAAAATTTCCTGCACACACAGTTTTCTTGATGCAGATATTTTTAAATTAAATATACAGGGTGATCAAAGTTGTGTGGGCACTATTGCCAACTTCTTTATTTCTGGTGAATACGAAGTCGGTTAAATTGGTGTAGTAGTAGTATTTTTTCGCTGATTGCCATGCTGCCAACGGAAAAACAATTAAACATCGGGTTTTCGATTTATTACAAAAATGTACTTTTTGTGTAAAACCATCCTGTGTATTATATCACCATTTAAATTATCTACAAAAGAGCTTTAAGAAAAGGCCATATGTGATTTGTCCAATTTTTAATAATTTCGAAAATATTGCCACCCTCAGGACTTTAATAGTAAACTGGCATTTTTTAAATAAAACACCCTGTATATTGCATCACCAATAAATAGATAATTTAAAGAGCATTTAGAAAACACCACGTCTTTCTCCTTTAATTTTGAAAATATGGCCATCAAAATCTAAAAAATAGTATAGATCAGGGGTGACCAACCGGTCGATCGCGACTATTAGTCCACTTGATTGCAGCAAGGTCAAAATTATAAATACCTAAAACCAGGGCCGTGCCTACCGGGTGGTGCAAGACACCAGGGAGGAAAGTCGGAGAAAGGGCAGAAAGGGCGCGCGGTAGTTACGAATGATTGTGGTTTTAAGAAAATTAGGTGGGGACCTTTTTTCTTTGCTCTTAAAAGTATTATAGAAGGAGGAAAAAAGAAAATGGGTGTTGGAACACCTCAAAAATCGGGGTGAGGAATGGGTATCGTCACTGAAAAGTCGATCATGGGCCTAAACAAGTTGGCCACTACTGGTATACATAATGTCCATTTTACCCAAGACACTAAACTTATTGCTATAAGTGCTTTTGATTATAATGGAGACTCAAATGGAGATGTAACATAATTTTCAGATTTGAAAGGCCATGTATCATTACATTTTTGCAATAAATAGAAAAACTTAATGTTAAATTATTTTTCTGTTGGCAGCACGGTAATCAGCGAAACATATGACTACTTCTTCTCTAATTTAACCGACGTCGTATCTTCATTAATAAAGAAAGTAGCAATAATGTCGACTTAAACTTGGTCACCTCGTATAATTGGATCATGAAATGGACTTTGTTGTTTATATACAATTGCTTAATAATTGAAGAATTAAATATTATAGTAGTTTTAATGAATTTTAATTTGTGTTTTTTTTTGTTAGGTACCTACATATCTTACTTTTATTTTGTAAGGATGTAAATCCTAAAGCTGGCTACAGACGACATGCCAAGGCTTGGCAAATGTCCGTTCGCTCAAACGTTCCCGCATCGTGTGTATACAAATCATATGGCAAAGCAAAGACAACGTTGGGATGAGGGAACATTTAAGCGAACGGTCGTTTGCCAAGCCTTGGCATGTCGTCTGTAGCCGGCTTAAGCAGATGATTTAAATGTGTGAACATTTAAGATGCAGCGTGTTCAAGTTAAAAGAAAATGTATTTTTTCCTAATATCTGTGCTAGAACTATAAATTGTGAAATTAGGGTTTGTGTACAGTAACTATGATTCTTTTGATACGGAAAAATTAATGTCTACACTATCTACAAAAATATGTATATATATGTTTTCACAAAAAAAAAACATTATTTTGTGGTAAGTCCTAAAATTAATAATTTTTGGCTACTAATTAAAAATAAATAAGAAACAATTTAAGAAAAGTGCATCTATTGTATATTTACCCGATATAACTTTAATCATATTATTTTGTTGTTATAGTACACGTTATTGGATTACAAACTTTTAAACTCATATAAGTTAGATAAGAAATATGCAGTAAGAATGTATATATCTACAGGACTATAGTGACCTTTAAAGTGCAATAAATTATAAACAGTGCTAGATAAAATTATACATATACACGTGGTAAGTACCTTACATTTACAATGTGTTGGTAGTAGAACATAAGGATTTTAAAATATAATATTTTTTAAGTATAATATTTGCAACTTCCAATTACAAGCATTGTAAATTAAGTCAAAAAGCCTGCCGTGTGTCATTACCTTTAAGATATTACATATTTTGTTTAAATTATATATACCTTTTTAAACGAGCTACCCTTTGAAAAAAGTATATGCTCCCAATTTTTACAAAAATCACAAGGTTTTTGCTACCTCATAAAAAACCATTTTATTTTTAATTTTAATATTGTAGTTTTGAAAATAGTCTTTATTTCTTAATTTTGTTCACAATTGGTTTTATCTTTTAGTGTGAATTTTATGAAACACTGGCAGATGTTTGGCATATTTTACAAATGTTTTTTAGTTGTTTCTTTTTATACTGATTTATTTTAAAGTAAGGTTTGTTTTGGTCGGATACGGTTAACCCCATTAGTTGTTAAAATTTTCCAATCTGATTCAACCATCGGAGCGAATTTAGAAACGTGTTCTGATTGGTCCACGAACGAAACCTTGAAACCGACCAATTAGAACACGTTTTCAAGTTCGATCCGATCGGTTGAATCGGATTCAGTTTAACGATGTACCTCGACTCGTTGTTCAGGTATTAAGTTACACTTAGGAAAACATGAATATTTACAATTTGTGTTTGTGTGTTGACATTAATATGAAAAGATCTTTGTAGTTTTTTATTTGAATACAAGTAATAAGGCTTGAAGTATATTTATTTTAGAAAGTTAAGTTTTACAGCAGCTGTATTAAGAAGTTAGTAAAAATAGTAATTTTATTAGTTGTATATGATTACTTTTACTTTTAATTTTATAACAATTAATAAAAAAATGATATAATATAAAAAGTGCCACAAAAATTCAAAATATTTATACAGATAAGACGTTAATAGGTAACTCTGTTATAATGGATAAATGTGGCAAAGCCTAATTGCATTAAGTATGTTAAAAACAACTAAAACAACAAAGAGGATATATAATAAAACAAAGTAAAAATTTAAAACATTTTAAATTTAATACTAAATAACGTCAAAAAAATACCAATGAACTGTGTATAGCTTTATTAAATTTTTTTAACTGATTCTGGATATTTGTTTAATTAGTAAGTAATTTAGTTTATTTCAAAATATTTCGGAACATTATTAATACATGAAACATTTGTACAAAACTATTCCAATAATGAAATAAATTTTCTTATCACTTGAAAATATTGAATTTTAACATATTATTTAAATTGTCCATTAAATACATATTAATTGCAAATTTTAATTTTAAATATTGATTTTAAAATATAAAATGAAAAATAATTTTTTGTATTTTAAACAATCAATATATGTACCTACAAATATTCATATTTTGTTTAAAATAAATGTTTAATTCCTAAACTATACGCTCGTATTGCTAAACCCTATATCAAGAGGAAGCAATAAATATAGGGTTTTTAAACTAAAATATTTTTTAAAACCTAAACCTAACACCTTAAAGTTAGTAATTTTTTACACAAGAATGTCACTAAACTTTGCAACTTCAAGAAAACAAAATC